>PVKA01002591.1:0-122580 GCA_004027165.1 Ctenomys sociabilis
GAGGAGAGGAGAGGAGAGGAGAGGAGAGGAGAGAAAAAGAAATGTAGGAAAACGGAGACGCTCTTAGGAGTCTTGCAAATGTCAAGTTCGTCTTCCAGCTTGCTGAGCTCTACTGCACGCAGTCCTCCAGTTGTGTGTTGTGTAGAACGCACCTTCCACTCCACACCTTCTGTGATCAGATTCTGAGGGCTCCTCCTTTTTGTCTGCTGGTGGGCAATAAATGAGCTCATCATGTTGTGAGCCTTCTTAGAGGCAGTGACAAAGGCGTGGTTCATTTAAACTGATCATTTCTTCTGAACTGCTAGCATGTTTTCCTGTGACCTATTAAAATCTCTTAATTTTTGTAAAACATCTCATCTGATAACATTTTAACACTGAGTTATGGAGATATTGACTCCTGGCTAGAATAGATATTTTGTTTATGGATATTTCCTTCACATCATTCAAAATAATAATTTAAAATGACATAACATAGGTCACAAAGTTCTCATTGCCCTGAAAAAATAGGTCACTGAGGAATATTTTATAATAACAACAAATACTTTGGGAAACTAATTTACTTAGAAAGAATATTGACAAGCACCTCAGGTTAAACTAAGATATTTGTTTATTGACACTTTAAACTCTTTATGCAATGAGATTTACTTTGTTTCACATCAATTATTATTCTTCATGTCAACCCATAACTATTTAAATATGTAAATAACAAAACAAATTTTCTCTATGCAACTCCAATTACTACTTTCCAGTGTTTATATTCAAGTGTCCTTGACCTACTAGGTTTGCATATGTAGTGAGCCATGCTTTCCAGAGCATCGCAGTTTTTGTAAATCATCATGTTAATACCACTCAAAAATTGTCCTATGTATACAACAGAATTAGGGTAAGAATCGACAAAGTTTTATTACCTTTAGAGAAAACAGTATAATATAAATAGACAAAAAATATTAAAACCTGGTGTTAATTTTTAGTATTCTGTCAATATAGTAATAATACTGATTCTCAAGCCTGAAATTTTCTCTTGGGGAAAGAATTCCTCTCTTGAGAGGCCTAAAGCATCCCAGGCCACTAGATGCGCTTGACATCTTAGTTACGAGGTGCATTTATGGCATTGTGAAGCTGGCAGCTGTTCAAGGGCTCAACAGAACACACAGAGGAAAGACAGGTGGCCACACCAGGCTATTTGTTCTTTTGGTTTTAAGACAGATCACACAGACAATGTAATGAGGGAGAATGTTGCATTTGGTGGAAAACAAAAAGACAGCCACATCTCTCCACCTGGTAAGTCTTTGTTTTGGATGAAACTTTGGATGATGGGCTGGATTCTATTCTTGCTAATTGTGACAGTGCATCTATCGATCCAATACACATCCACACAAAGGGACATTCTGTACATTTGAAAGAATACTCTGGTATTTGTGTCCATTTGTAAAGAATAAAAAATTACTTTTAGAGTATCTTCATTTCCAAAAGACAAAAGAGAGAGATAAATAAGAAAGAAAAAGAGGCACTTGGATTCCAGGAGCATTTGCTAGTGCTTGTCTTTGGCTTCACTCTAATATGGTGTCATAGTTATTTTTCTCTCATTTCTGAGACCAAGTACCCAACACTCAAAGTTAAAGAGGGAAAGGTTTGTTTAGCTAGCTTAGAGTTTGTAGCAGTGTCAGTCCATAATCAGCTGGCTCCAAGGAAGGGTGGCGTGGCAGAAAGACAGCAGTCCATGGTGGTGGGAGACAGCAAAAGCACGCAGAGCAGAAGGGGTGGAGCAAACCTCTTTCCTGCATTCTACTGTATGCAGGCCACTCAGCCAATAGCAGGTATAGCACTCAGATTTCCAGTCACGAACTCTAGATCCAGCTGTCCCAGCAAAGCCGAGCTCTCCTGGCCACATGACGCTTTGGGGGGATATCTAGGCACAAACCAGAGCATATGGTGTGGGAGCGCACTTTGCAGGATTTGATTTTCTTTGCATATGTTAAGGTCTTTGTTGTTCTTATAAGCGCGGTCTTTTTTGGAAAAAAAAAAATTGATTCCAAAAACAAAAATCTATTCGGGCAGTAAGTGGCTTTGTAGCTGCCAGAATTTAGAAGGCAGAGATGAGGAAATAATGGACAATCCGTGGATTGTGTTGGCTTGGGAAAGCAGCAGCGATGAGTTTTATTGTGATTATGACTGTACAGCTTTGTTATGGTGTCTTGTGAGTCTTGCATTTTAAGTTTGTGAGTCATGCAGTACGCCAATTTTTGGTTTAATAAAGTTGTTTTATTTTTAAAAGAATTTTATCTGAAAACATGGCATTTCCTCCTTAACCTTCATCCAGCAGTGTACATATATCAGCCTCTAGATCGTGCAAGTGCTTCAACATGGTAAATATTTTATTTGTTTTTATTTATATCTCTAGTCCAAAAGGAATTAAATATAACAATTTATAATTGACCAGGTAATGTGGAAAAGCAAAAATAAATTTCAAAATAAGAATAATAAAGCAAAGGGGTATAGATGAGTAGAAATATGAAGCACAAAAGGGAATAAAGTCAATCTTAAAAAGTTAATTTAAAAAAGATGTGTGCATCAGGATGCTGAGGATGTTTTAATGACCTGGGTCAGAGGTGATAGAGTGCAGCAGACATCGCTCAGAGTCTTTCAGCAGGTGAAATTGAAGCGATTTGCTGAGCGGTGAGGAGTGTGACCAATGCAAGCGAGATGACAAGAATAGCATTCCATTTGCTGACATCAGCAGCTACTGTTGCAGGGAGGAAGTGGTCACAGTCTACCTGAAAAAGAACGTATGCAAGGTTGGACCAAAGGAAGAATATCTGGCCTAGGCCTGGGGAAATAGCTCAGGAGTGTAAGTACCTGCCTGGCAAGCTCAAGGACCCTAGTTTGATCCCTAGTACTGCATGCCGTGCCAGCACCCTGTGAGTGGTGTTATAGCCTGTAATTCCAGCAATGAGAAGGCTGAGACAGGATGTTCGCTACAAGTCTGAGTCTGAGCTGCACAGAAAGACCTTATAAATAAATAAATGAACAAACACTTTTTTTTTTTTTTTTTTGCCAGAACCGGGGTTTAAACTCAGGCCTTTGCACTTGCCAGGGAAGCGCTTATTCTACTAAGCTATCTCCCCAACCCCGATAAATAAATGAATGAATAAGTCAATAAGAAAATCTGGGGCTGACCAAATAGCTCAGCGGATTAAAGCACCTGCAGGCAGGTTCCAGGGCTGGGGTTCAATCCCCAGGCCTGTTGTGCTGGGCCCCCCCCAGGCGTGCACTGAAATGTCAGTTGAGACTGGGCATGGTGGCACATGCCTGTAATCCCAGCTCTTGGGAGACTGTAAACAGACAGATCACTATGAGTCCCATCTAGTAATGAGACCCTGGACACCCTGTAGACCCTTCCCTAAAATACGAAAAGAAAATCTGGCTTAAAGAGTACTAAGTTTGGTGGCTGCGAGTACCATGGAAGAAGTTCAGGAAAGAAAATTGTACTTCAGATCAGACAAACAGAAAAGAGTTTGAGAATGACCTCTGACCCAGATCAATTAAAACGTCTTCAGCATCCTGATGCATATGTCATTTTTAAATTAACTTCTTAAGATTAACTTTATTCCCTTCTTTGCTTCATATTTCTACTCATTTATACCCCTTTGCACTATTATTCTCATTTTGAATTTATTTTTGACTTTCCATATTACCTGGTCAATTATAAATTATTATATTCAATTCCTTTTGGGCTAAAAAGAGATATAAATGAAAACAAATAAAATATTTGCCATGTTGAAGCACTTCAAAGAAGGAATGAGATTTGGGGGTTATTAGCATAAAAGATGATGACTAATAAAATCCTTCTTTGAAATGGCAAACGCCAGACCACCCTGCATGTGCCCGATCCCACCTAAAATGGCAAGCATGTTCTTCCTCTGACATCTGCATGGAAACTACACTCTACACTACAAAATTTAGAGACAGAAATCTACCTACAACCGTGAAGAGACTGATACGAAAGATAGCCAACACATACGATATTTCAGCGAGACACAATAGTTTTGGAACTGTACTGATAGATGAACTAAAGCCAAAGGACATGTGACCTGGGGTGTCTTATGAGGATGCAGGGATTCAGGGGCAGTGGACAGTAATATGTTCACAGGAACCCTGAAGTTACTGGGCATAGAGTACTCAATAATAGAAGCCAGGAGAAAAGAAATTTAAAACGAGAGTTAGGATAGATATAGCGCATCATTCTCTTAATTCAATGAATAGAAAGATTTGTTCTAATAGTGTTTGTGGACAGGATATCCTGTCTGCATCTTGTACAATGAATAACCCACTAAGATGACAATATGCAATGCATTTATTATTGAAACTGTCCTACTAATCAGTTTTGAAACTGTCTCATTGTTTTTTGTTTCTCAATAAAAGTATTTAAAAAACAAATTTAAAATGGGACAGGAACATAATTATCGGTCTAGCAATAAGGATTGTCTCCATCGCCCTTTGCCTGCCCTAGCAACACCAAAGGAAGCCATGAACACAAGAAGAAAACAATAAAAATATATTTAAAACAACTCATAATTATATTACACCAACATGAAAGAACCATAAAGGGCAGTGAACATAGGTCATTGGGAAGGTTTGTTCAAAAAAACAATTATAGGCATAGTTACAAAACAATAAAAGAAAGAAAATAAGTGCAAAAACTGTTGTTTGACTAAAAACTAATCATATACAAATAAGTCCAAACATACAATAGCAGTTCTTATTTGTATTTTTATAGCCATCCTTCCAAGCGTGAGATGATCTATCACTGCAATTTTGACTTCTATTTTCAGGATGATTAAAGGTGGTGAACACCTTTTAGAGACCTGTTAGCTATTTATAAACCTTTACAGGCCTGTCTTTTCAGGTCCTTTGTCCATTTTTTAATTGACTTATTTATCTTTTTGCCATTGAGTTCAGTTTCTTATATATGTTAGATGTTTTTCACACATATGGTTCACAAATGTTTTCTTCCAGTTTTTTAGGTGGTCTTTTCATTTTGTTGTTTTCTAAGAAACTTTTTAGCTTCATGCAAAACCATCTGCTTATTTTTGCTCTTGTTTCTGCTTTTGCTATCCAGTGCAAAGATCACAGCACACACCAGTGTTACAGAGCTTCCCCTGTACTTTTCTCCAGGAGCTTTATGTTTTTTAATCTTATGTTTAACTCCTTAATCCACTTTGAATTGATTTTTATGACAGAAATTTTTGTCACTGGCTTTTATGTATTTCCTTTAATAATAATAATAGTTTATTGCCTGATATAGCAGCAACTGTAGGAATTCATATTGTCTTTTATTCAAAATGCTCCAATTTTCTGCCTATCTCTTGATTATCCTTTAAAAGTATTCTATAAAGGTAGTATACTTTTATAAGATAAACCTGTACAAATGAAAAATGACCTATTTGGCCTTTTTTTCCACTCCCCTGTAAATCTGACTCCTTTTTCACTGTCTATTGTCTTTAGGTAATGTGATAAGTTAAATTATGACTCCCAACCCTCCCCCAAAAATAATCCTGTTAAAGTTATGGCCTCCATTACTTCAGAGGGTCAGCATGTGAGATTATTAGAAAATAAGATCATTACAGATGTGGTTATTTAAGATGAAGTAACATTGCAGAGGGCAGGCCTACATCCAGTACAACCAATGTCCTTAAAGTCCTAGAAACTTGGACACAGACACCCACAAACGGAGAATACTGTGAGACAAAGGCAGAGAACAGGGTGATGCTTCTGGAAGCCAGGAAATGCTAGCACTGCTGGAAAGGAAAGAGACATGAAACTGACTCTATCTCATATTCATCAGAAAGAATCAAACCTGTCAAAGATTTGATCCTGAGACTTCTGGACTCTAGAGTTATAACAGAATACATTTCAGTTGTTTAAATCACCAAGTCTGTAGTACACTATTACAGCTGCCCTTGCAGACCAATGTACCTGTGCCCAGGGCTTTTAATGAGTGGTTGTGTAAAAGTTTATTTCACCTTTACCAAATCAAAAGTGGAAAGGTCTTACTTGCCTGACAAGCTCATATTCTCTCTATGCCCAGTTACTATAGTTGTGAAATAAAGATAATAACGCATCATGGCATTTTTGGGAAGATTAAATTAGGTGAAGGATGTGTATGTCACTTAGACAATAATAAAAGTTGTATTTCAGTCTCTTAATCATTATTAGCTATTCTTGTCCTTCACCCATGCAATGAAACAGACACAATCTTATGATTTTCTGAAGTTTATGCTGTCGTGAGAGGATGCGGGCAATAAGTAAATTGGGAAATATATTAGCCAGTAACAATCCCTCTAAGAAGTAAAGCAGAGATTATGGGCAGAGAAGCACACACAGTTGGGTCAGGACATTTTTAATAGAGTGGCCCAGGGAAGCATCATTGAAGAAGGAATGGGAGTGCACCACGTGCAATCCTCAAGAAAGAGCATTCCAAGTTGTATCAATTTGTTCTCTGTTATTATAATGAAGTGCCTATGACTGGGTACTTTATTTAGCCAACAGTTTGGAAGGTTAAGAGTGCAAGATGAGAGAGTACCAAGTTGGGCCTTTGGTGAGGCTATGGTGACTATGTGACAAGGTGCAAAAGAGGTAAGGGAAATGGTTGCAAGAGAAAGAGTCCAAGTACATGGAGAGTATAACTCATATAAACCAAGCAACATCCCACAAGAGTGACAACAATCCTTCCTGAGGGTAGTGACATAACTACCTTCCAGCAGGGCCATCTCCTCTATATTCCAACACTCTCAACATTGCCAAATGGGGAACCATGATTCTATCACATGAGCCTTTAAGAGACAGAATATGTGCAATCTATCAATAGGAAGCTCCAGCGTCCCAGGATGGAAGAGTTCCTGAAACATTCAAGGGCAGCAGGAGACTCCCTGTTGCTGGAGCACAGTGAATGACTTGGAAGGTAGTAAAAGATGTCAGAGGGATAAAAGAGGAAAAGATTGTGTAGGACCTCAGAAAACTTTTACCCTGAGTGACATGGAAGTCATGGAAGGTTTTGGGCACAAGAGTGACATGATCAAAGGAACTGGCTCCCTCTGGCAACCCTAAGAGAGTAGCTTTGAAAGGGTAGAGATTATGATAGAGGGAAGAACAGAAATGATTATACTAAGTAGGCGTTTATTTCTGAGATCTGGTGTCAGGGTCACACAGATTTATGACTGGATTTATACGGTAAAAGACTGAAAGCATAGAGTCTATGGGGATGAAGGCTTTCCTGATACATCAAATGTGATACTTTGGAAGAAACCAGGATGACTCTAAGGTTTAAAATCTGCTATAACTTGAGTGCATCGCTCCAAACATTGATGTATTGGGTCTTTAATTCCTCAATGTGTTGCCATTGGCAGGTGGACTCTAGTGGGAGGTGCTCAGGTCATGGTGACAGAGCCCTCATGGTTAGGTTCATGCCTTTTTTAGGTAACATGAATGTTTCCCCCCTTTTCTTCTTTTGTATGTGCCAACTAACCCTTCTGCTGTGCCATAAGTTGAAGCATCTTGACACCCTCACCAGAAGCGAAGCAGACTGCACCGCACGCTTTTAGACTTTCAAGTCTCCCAAACGCGAGACAAAGTAAACCCCTTTCTTTATAAATCACCCTTTCTACAATAGCAACAGAAAACAGAATGGGGTGTGCTTAAGCAATGAGACAAGCATTTCCCTTAGCTGAGTTGGGAAAGCCTTTGCAATCACGGCTTAGAGTAGAAAAGCACACAGCTGTTGGTACTACTGTTCTTCCTCTTCCCATTACTATTATTGTCACTTCTATAATGAAAAATAGATTCATCGACATTTCCCCTGTCTTTCTAGCACTGTCACATATCTGTCAGATTTTCTATTTCTTTTCTAGAGAGTAATGAGCAGCTGTACTCCACCCCAACCCCCCTTTGCACAGGACTTTACCCCTCACTGATCCCTCTCAAGATTGACTCTTGCCCGTTAGAGTATAAACATACTTGGCACACATCTCCAGCAAGGATCTGGCACCCTGACTCTGTTCCTTGACTGCCATAGTCACATCATTTTCCTCAGTTTCCCCAGAAAATACCTGGGGAAATATATGTCACTGTTCTTTGCTTTTTCTCATTTTACTTATTTTAATTTTTCTTCCATCTATCCAGTTTCCATAATCCCTCCCTCAGCTCCCCCACAGATGGTACTGCCCAGTCTCACTCCCATGGATTCCCTCTCACAACTCAGTCCCACAACAGATCTCTTGACCCGTGTTCCTATCTCAGCTGTTTCCTCTGGTTCTCAGATACAACTCTTTGCTATGGAAAAAGGCAATTGGTGTCTGTAGGTCTACTTATTCCTCTGTAAAATAAATAATTTATATTTAATTAATTTTAAAAGCTAGTTTGTTTTAACTTGACTGTATTTGGTTTTTCAGTGCTGATGGTTTTCTTTTTTGTCTTATGTGGTGAGTTTTTAATTTCCTATCTCACTTACTTTCAGATCTAACTATTCTTTTTCACTGTTATTTCTTAGCCAAGTCAAATGGTTTTCAACTATGACATTAACAGTGGTCAACAGAAAGGAGTTTTTTATATTTTTCCCTACCTATGGAACAGAATAAGGAAAGGATAAAGATTGAAGTCTAAAGAGTAATGTCTTAGTCACTTTTCTCATTGATGAGACAAAATACCCAACACACCAAAACTAAGGCAAGAAAGTCTGTAGAGGTTTCAGTCCATAATATGCTGCCTCCAAGGCAGGTGGTGTGGCAGCAGCACATGGCAGAGAAGAAGCACTTCATGGCAAACAGAAGACAGCAAAAGTAACGGGCAGCAAGTGATAAGCAGTGAGCCTCTTTCTGTCCCTTCCATCCTAGGCAGGCTACCCACCAATAAGGCAGGAAGCACTTGCACCCAGGTGGGGCTGCCTTAATTCTAGCATTGTACCATGAATCTACTCCAGCATCACATAGCCCACATCCAGCCACCTCCCAAACATCCCTACCTGTGACAGCTGGTACAGCCATAGCAGATTGCAATTTGGATGTGTCTGGAACATGAGACAAACCTTACAGTTTGCTCTGAGAAATCTGTGATTGACAAGTTCTTTTGGGCTTAATTCATAGCTCAGTGTTAGAACACACATTTAGTATTTTTTTTTATTTTATTGAAATACAAATGTCTATCAGACAGTTTCAAGACACCTTAACCATACACATTTGATAAATTAATACATTGCAAACTGTTTTCATAACGTTTTGGTATTGTACAAGGTGCATACATGATATTATATTTACAGATATTATTTTAGCAGATATCTCTTATCAGTGAATTAAGAGTGTAGCTGCTTACTTATCTTATTTTTTATACCTGAATTATATCAAAATTCAATAACTATTTTCCTAGTGGATGACCGTTGACTAGAAGCTGACATAATATCCTGTCAAACCACCATTAGTGCAGATCTTGCCTCTCATAGAATTATGTAGAAGCACAGTGTTATCTATCCCAACTGTACTGTCTATACACACACATCATGATTTTTTCTTTCTACACCTGGCATTAATACTAAATGTGCGTAGAAAGAAAAAAACACACATTTAGTATTAATGCCAGTAATAAGCAGCTAACAACAGCTTATCTGATTTGACTTGTTCACATTCCTCAAGTTTTCATCCCCACTTCTTTTGGTGCTCCCACTTTTGGATTCTTTTGTCATGTAACTGCCAACTTTTATAGTTGAATGAAAAAGTAAAGGTGACAAAAATTATTTAGCTCAGCTGACTTTTGACAAATAAAAAAACTCAGTTATGTTCCTCTGGACTTTAGAATTAGATGATAACAAAACAATTCATTCACAAAGATTTTTTTCAATGCGTTTATTTGGCAAAATTTCAAATGAGTTTGAAATAACTGAGGTTACGGTAAGACATTCCTCGGTAGTCCTAAACTTATTGTATCTATCAGAGCAAAAAAGACCATAGGAGAAAATCCACCCAAAAGTCCTACCCTAGAATAGAGATCATATAGTATTTTGCTTAAAGGATTTCACACACACACATGCACACACACACATTCTTACAAATATTACTGAGTATATTCCATTTTTCAGATTGCATCTTTACTGAACAGAATGATCATAAATGAGTTCTTGAATATAATAGCTATTTCTCATTATTTTTAGGAAGAACTGTACTCCCAAAACTCAACGCAAGTTTATAATCTTAACTTGGTGAAACCATAGGAGAAATGCTTCCATTCTAGCTTCCTCTGTCTCAAGCAAATGTTATTTCCCAACCACAATCTTTGCAAGACACCTCCTTCTACTTTGAGCTTGATCAGAATTTGCCTTGTGTCCTTCTTATTCCCATCCTTCCTAAATCAAAGTCTTTTATACCTATCAATATATATTTGCAAAATAACAGGTAAATTAATAAGTACTAGAGTTTAATTTGGAAAGTGTTGGCTTTGAGACAAACCAGCTTTGTATCTCATCTTATTTATTTAACATGTGGCAATAAGGGACAGCTGATTTAACCCCTCTGAGCCTTTGTGTCCTCATCCATATAGTGGAGATAATGAGAGCACTCCTGTAAGGTCTATGACGATGCAATTGGTAAAATGGAAAAGCGCCTCATAACGCTTCAATAGAGGCATTCAATCAAAACATACATTCTCACCCTGTACTCTAACATGTCACTCAGTTCAGTCCTACACTACAACTGCTCTGTTTCTGGGCTGCATGTTTTTAAAGTCAAAGTCTTGCTCCTCTGTGCCTTCCCCTGTAGCATCCAAGGGAATGAGCTGCGTATTCTGTGGGTGCAGTGACTGTGTTGTGCTAAATTGAGGACTGAAGCAGGATCAGACTGAAGTCATGGAACAATGATCCACAGATTCTGGCTCTCTTAAAGATATTCCTCCTCTCATAACACAACAGCCTTGAGATATCTCACCATGGTTTAAATTAATTTGCACAAAAAAGAATTCCTGCTCTAAATTTTGTAGCAAATTATCAGAACACTTTTCACTGCTGCTGCAGGGTCGATCCTATCCTGAGAGGACAAAGCAGTTCACTACAGTAAGCTGAAAAACAAGTTGTGCTAAAAACAGCACTGAGTTGAATAAATACCACTTACAACTCCAGCTCAGCTCTGAATAGCCCTGAGACTTTGGGCAAGCAACCTATGCTCATTAAGCCTCAATTAAAATGAAAAGAGAGCTTACTTTGTCACATGGGGCCGTTGGGTAGATAAGGCAGATGCTGCCTAAGAGTGGACACTAGCAGCTATGAAATGGAATGCAAAGGAGAGAAGAAGGAAGGAAAAAGAAATGAATATGTATACACACAGGACACCTCGGATAACTGCACCCTGATTTCTCCTGGTCTGTTGAAAGGAGCAGTTAACACTTAATTTTTTCTCTCTCTCCTACTTAATTTTTTATAATCTTTTGACAAATTTTGTATGCTTGTATCTGGTAATCTGAGCAACTCATTTGATGACAACAATATGTAGTATAACAACCAATGTTGAATTCATGTAATTTTGTTGAGTGAAATTTTGTATCATTTCTACCTTTTTTTACTAAATTTTTATTCACTTTTTAAAATAAATAAATAAATAAATAAACAAAGCCAAGAAAACCCCTGCAGTGCACCTGTGAGCTCATCTAGCCTAGTCTAAGGTTCTTCCTTTGTTTCCACCTTCAGCAAATGACCATATTTCAGTTCAGTTCAACAAAAAGCTGTGTGTGTGTGTGTGTGTGTGTGTGTGTGTGTGTGTGTACATGCCTGACCATACGTACACACCAGTGATGAAAACCACTCAACCAACTCCTGCAGGGTCTCCTCCGCCCACAGCAGCCGGGACTGCATGCATCCTCTTGCAGTCCAATCCTGAAAGAGCACCACACGCCCCACTGCTTTGGCCTTTGCTGGGTGTCTGTCACAGCTTCCCTTGTAAAGATACAGCCCAAAAAAGGCACAATACACAGCGCCTGGTGACAGGGAGGCCTGGAGCAGGCACTAACACCCATAGTCCTTTCTGGTCAGGTAAGATCTCTGTTTCTGGGTCATTTCACTAAATTACCTCAGACTCCTTAAGAAACTGGGAGGAAAGGGAGGCAGCATAGCCAGCTACAGATTGTGTATGGAAGAACGCAGCTTCCCAAACTTCTGGTAAAAGTCTTCTTGCGCCCGAGATAGGGCCTCTTCGTCAATGTACACGACCGGCCTCTTGGCCATGAGGAAGTACTGCGCCTTCCTCGGGCTCCAGCCCGCCACATACTGCAGCCAGCCGCACACGGCCGCAGTAGAGCGGCCCACTCCAGCATTGCAGTGGACGTACACAGTGTGGCCTTTCTCGAGCAGTGCGTTCAGGAGGCACACAGCTTGGGGCAGCATCTGCACACGGCCTGGGAGGGACAAAGCACAACACACAGAGCACAGATGTGAATAATGCCACCTCCATGTCCCCATCCATCGTGACACCCGCCCACACTGAGGCAGAGATGCCACAGGGCTGAACTGCTTTGTTTAAAGGAAGAGTGAGACAGGTTTCAAACTCAGGAATGACCAAGTGGGAAGACCTTTCTAGAGGCAGCGGCCTCCCTGCAGCCTCACTGATACCAGCGCTCTTTGCAGTCACTTCACCACGGATGCAGATTTCCTTCCAAGGAAAAGTCAGGTGTCACTTATTGTCACAGAATAGGCTTTTACACCTGGCAGAAGGGTTCGCACAAATAGGCCCAAAACTTCAAATTGTGTCAAAGGAAACCAGTTAAATCCTGTCATCTGAGTTTCATTTTATCCAGACATTCAAACAACAAGCAAGTCCATATTTTTCACTGATTGGATAAATGCAATGTGAAGCAGAATCTAATATGCTAATTTTTATTTGCCTAACTGAATGGCTAACTTAGCCTTGATGCCTGTGAGATACCTGATCCCTCATTTCTTCTACCTCACCACAGTGAATACTGAAAGTGCTTAAATTTCCATCTTCCTATGCAGTTTGACTACAGTTATTACCCATTTCTGATTGCTAGTTTAATGATACAATTGTCCAGATGTCTTCTCCTCCTAAGGAGACGTGTTACACCCTGGCGAGCCTGGGAGGAGCATGCCACAGTCATCCTCGTGCTATGGGTGACCAGTGCTTGTTGGCTCCCGAGCCTCACTGTAAAGACAGTGAGCTAAGGTGATTTGGTTGGTTGCAGAGGGAATGAAAGGAAAACTATCTAAAGTCTGGATTAGAACTACATACTTATGCCTTGGCATTCCCTAGATATTCTCTGTCCTCCACGGAGGGGCCAATGGCAGAGAAAAACCCTCCAGCGACTGTGGCTTTCTGTGCCTTCCCCTTGGACAATGAAGGATCTCACCCACAGACCTTCATTCAGGAGACTTGGAATTCTCTCAGGGAAGCCCTTCTAGTAACTGTACCCTCCCCTCTTGAACTGCTCCCT
Organism: Ctenomys sociabilis; assembly: GCA_004027165.1. Taxonomy (NCBI): domain Eukaryota; kingdom Metazoa; phylum Chordata; class Mammalia; order Rodentia; family Ctenomyidae; genus Ctenomys; species Ctenomys sociabilis. The sequence goes on from PVKA01002591.1 coordinate 13,477, forward strand.
GTTGAAATGCAAGTGCAACCAAAGAGCCAAGATAATGCACTGGAATCAGGTATCAGCAGAAGAGCAGAGTTTACAGAGGAAACCACCTCAGTCGCCGTCTACCTGGCTTCACACTCACAGTGAGATGAGGCAGGTGCAGAGGCTGCAGGGTCGCAGGGGAGCATTCTAGTCCACCTGCCTACCTACGCTCTGTGTGTCCCTCTCATGAAGACGTCTAAAGCTGCAAGTGCCACCCGGTAGTTCAGGAATCTTTCTACACAAATGCATTTAAGTGGGACCCACTCCTCAGACCTCTCTTACTGTCTCCCTTGTGCCTGCTGCCATACTCCCATGCTGTCTGGTTGGTCCCTGAGGACACCTAATTTGGGGACACACCAGCTCCCACATATATCTTGATGTCTTATGACCAAACTGGGCCATGAATTTTAATTCATCTAAGTCTGCACGTCTGGTTGCAGGGTGTTCTGGGTGAGCTGGCCCTGCTCACAGTGCTCTCCTAAGGTACGAGATATCCTGCAACAGGGTACAGAGCGCGCCAGGTGTGCTGGTGAGGTGCCTCACTATGTTCTAGGGCAGCACTTTAAGTTGGATCCAAATTTGCATCAGGGTCCAGAGGAGGCAAAAGCTCCAAAGGTACATGTGGCTGGTCTACAGAGACAGGTGCCACCTGTTCGATCATAAGGCTTCTGTCTACACATCAGTGTGACAGCTGTGCTCCAGAGATTCTGGGTGGGAAGAGAGTTCCACTGACAGCTCTGCAATGCATGGCTTTATCCTGCTCCACCATCACTAGTATCGCTGACAAGCTGCCTGCCAAGGCTGCCTCTCCAGATACCATGTACATTGGCAGGAGGTAAATAAGAATGTTCTTAATGTAGGCTTTCATCAAATGTCCATGCTAAGAATAAGACATGGAGGCCTCTGGCAGTAGGAGCTGCTGGACTCAGAATCCCACTGCTGGTGCTCATTGTATGCAGCACCTTAGCTGGACCCAGCAGGCACTCTTCTCCAGCACTCTCCAGGCAGAAGGTGCCTGAGGACAGGTCTGCACTAGACAGCCTAAATGACCAACTACCTGCCCTTCCCCTCTCTTCTTATCTATAACAGGTCATGTAAAAGTCATGCTTATGCTTCGCAAGTTAAAAAAGGAAATGTGTGACCTGAAATGGCCTGATTGCAGATGTGTTCTTTGGAAAGGCAGGACAGTTGTCACACGGAGCTGCGGCTTCACTCTCCAGCCACCAGTGACCTTTGCCTAGAACAATCCTACCATCCTACCTGAGGATCATTAAATACATAAGCTGCATAACAAATAAATAATTAGGAGGGAGTGAAAAACAGAAGCCCCCACTGGGTGTCTGTTCATACCACCCTGGCCTTGGCTGGAGCCTTGTTTATTTTGACCTCTATTGACTGCATCCTGCTTTGACCTACGACAAGAAACATTCACCCAGAATAAATAAACATTCCAAATAACATTGCACTTGCTGTTCTAAGCATTCTGCATAAAAAGACTCATTTGTATTCACTCTTTAGCAACTATGAGATCAGTACTATGTTTGTCCTCAATGTTTATATGAAGTGAGGCAAACAGGGTTTCCTGCAGTCATTCCATGAGAATGCACTAAAACTCAGCCACCGCCATGCAACACCTCTGATATGGCCATTGTACTGTAGTCCTTCCCTGACCTCCCTGGTTGCTGAAATGTTCCATGCTCTGGTTTGTTGGTCTGAACTCAGCATCGGCCCCTCTGTACTGCTCAAGCTGCTGTTCCTACTCCTGTATGACAGTCACACCCTCTCTGAGCTACAGCACCTCTTCCCTTATCTTAAAAGAGCTCTCTGCACTCAAGAGGCCCATATCTGGCTTTTAAACCCATCTTATGGAGCTTGAGCTAATATACAACCCACCAGGGAACAAGAGGAAGGCACCAGTCAGGGCTCACCATGAAATACCTTGCCAGTAGAGTGGATGTCAATGAGAGCAGCTAAAATCTAAGTTTGCTATATCCAGGTTCTATATATAACTTTAATTGATATGAAGTTTCTACTCTTAAAAACAGCAATATCTTAAGATATAACTAAAATCCAGATCTTTTTATGTAAAATAGTCTACATTTTAAATCCTGGCAACTACATTAAAAAACTAAAACCTATGTAGGTCAAACAAAACATCCTCCCATCTGTGTTTCTCACTTTGGAATTTAAAACAAGCCTCGGATCTCAGTAGATGCTCAATAAGCACCCATTATGTGCATAGATGTAACCAAAACAATTGCAAAACAATACCCCACACTGGGTCTGAGATACTGCTTGGCCCCTCTACTCTAACTTATGGTCCACACTTTCTCCAGACGAATCCAACTCTGGAATGACTAGAAGCACCTGAAAGCATACATGATCATGTCAAGGTTCTGAGAAGAAGCAATGAAGCATTTTGGCACGTAATTTGGAGCAGGCTGAGGCCTAGGGCCTGGGGCAGGGAAGAAATCACAAGTCCTTCCAGGTATCTAAGGATGACCATGGAAAAAATGATTCACAGCACAATTTTCAGCCTTTCCACGCCCACCCCATCTTTTGTCTTACTCTAGGGATGGAATACGTTCTATTTTGGTATATATTCTTTTCCATCTTTGGAGCATATCACAGATAAGGTTCATTTTACCTACAAAATCATGAGATAGATTCCGTAAATCTTGGGAGTAATTTTCTAGCACCAACTTTGTAATTTTTCATTCTTTTCATAAGGGTCTCATTCTATTGATATAAACCAGCAAAATAGAATTACTCTCCCCATATTTCCGATACAGCCACTAGCCTGCCAATGCCACTCAGTAATGACAAGCCTCAATCCCAGCTATTCAGGCTCCAAGATGAGGGTCTTTAACAGTGAAAATGCTGAATTCCGTCCATTGAGTAACAGAAGAGAACTGAGACTGTGACAAGAGAGGGTGACGAAGGCCTCCAAGAAGAGCTCGCTCATGGGGAGCCAAGGGCAGAGCATCTGCTGTACGTGGCACTGCCTGACCAGAGGGCCAAGCTTGGTCTGAACCCTTTCCATGTGACGGATATTTGAATGAACACATTTGGTTCATTTTGCTCAAGTCAGTGCTAGATTTGGGAGACTCTCATTCCTCAGGAGGAAGAGACAAACCAAACTTTAAAGAAAAGAAAGAAAAATATTAAAAATTTAAACCACCTCTCTGTAGGTAACAAAATGTACAAGCATAAGAATCAATACCACAATTGACTGTAACAGGTCTGTGACAAACAGCAGTGGCAGTCACACCAGAAAGACTATCTCCTTTCTCAGATTTCATCTGACAGCACCATGCTGTGGCTCAAAGTACTTCCAAATGGAGTTTTTTTTTTTTCTTCTAGAATTCTAAAAATATTCAGCTAGGTTAATCTATATGCTCACTGCGCTATCACTGTGAACCACACAGATTTATCTACTGGTAAAAAGTTCATCTGTCACTCAGGAATGGTTAACTGAATACTCCTCCACATTAGGCTGAACCAAAAGAATGCTTTATCTTAGTCTTATGGCTTCTCTGTCTCAAATGGGAGCTGTCATTTATAGTCATCCAGGCTGTGGTATTCCTGTGCCACTGTTGCATTGTTAGGTGACCCTCAAAAGAGCTTGGAGCACTGGGGTGGTACCTCAGTGGCATAAGCACCCACCCGGCAAATGCAAGGGCCTGTGTTCAATCCCTAATACCAAAAAAAAAAAAAAAAAAAAAAAAAAGGAAGAAAAAGGGGGGCAGGGATGGAGAGAGAGCTCAGCGGTCTATGCATCTGCCTGGCAGTGCAAGGACCCGGGTTTGATCTCTGGTACCACGCATTCTATTGGCCACCAAAACGGGGTGTGGCAGCACACAGCTGTGATTCCAGAACTGGGGAGGCTGAGACAGGAGGATCACTATGAGCTTGAGCTGTACAGTGAGACTGTGTACCAATTAATTAATTAATTAAAAGCAAAAGAGCTTGGAAGCAATTATAATGAGTTCCTGGGGATCCTTTCCCTTGGGCACGTATAGACCCCTAAACTATCAAGCAAATTATTTACTAGCAAGGCTTCAAGGAACTGAATGCATGAGAAGGATTCTCCTAGCCTGTCTCCTCTGTGACACCAAGGGGTACGATGCTACCAAAGCAGAATCAAAGCAGCTAAAGTCAACATGCTTTCAGGAAGCTACAGCCACACTCACCTAATACTTCTCTCTGGTTTGAAACCAGAGAAACAAACTGGGCATGTTAAATATCTAGTCAATGCTCTTCTGTGCAAATAAAGTTCAGAGTTTCTATTGCTGCTTTTGATTTTTTTTTTTTAAATTTTTGAAAAACAACAGGGCTCTTAAGCACAAACGAGGCTCTCTCAGTCCAAAGTACCAAGAGGAATAACCAAACTCAATAACTCCTCCTAACCTCACTAACAAAAATTAGATCCCAACCTCAGGGACAGTTCAGCCAGATGTGCAGAGGAGCCCAGATGACCAGGAGGTCAACACAATGGGCCAAAGTGACCTCGGATGTTCCCGATGGTCCTCAAGTTCTCTTGTGGACCACCAGCTGTGAGGGAGATTCGCTGTTGCCCCTATAACTCATGGCTCTGCATGGCCCCAGCCGATCCTCAACCGAAGAACTGAAATCACATCAGAGTATAGAATCTGCGCGAAGAGTAGGTGTGAGACTTCAGAGAGCAGCTTCGTCATCTGCCGTGGGAAGCAGGGCTGCAGGTTAGGCTGCCAGCCCTGCGACCCAGGCTGTTCTTTCTAGTTCTAGGACCTGATCGTGTTATTTAACATTTTGTATCTCAATTTCTTACTTCGCAAACTAGAGCTAACTACAGCACCTGCCCGGTCTTTCTGGGAGAATTAAATGAGTTAATGCACTTAAATTGCTTAGGAGTGTCTGATGCATAATATACATTATGGAGAAGAGTGCTGACACTCTGGTGCCATGGCTAAGCGAACCTTCCTTATTTCCTCCAGAACAGTTATTAAATGCCCATAGCCTGTGCCCGTTTCACAGCTCTCTGCTGCCACCTGTTGATAGCTGTTAGTACAACGTGTATGTTAGTACAGCTGAGTACGTTTTCTCAGTTGTACATCATTATTACCTCTTTCAACAGGCTATCAGGATGTTACACTATTCCAAATAGGCAACCTGAGATACAGATCTTAGGTCCCATGCCTCTGTGCCGTAGTCTGTTATGTGTCTTCCCCTACTATGCCTTTCCTCCCTCCACGTCTCTCTGTCAAAGCCAGGGCATTCCCACAGCCTTTCCAGCCTTCCTAAGCCACAAGTCCCCAGACACGTGCACCTCACATCCACTCTTCTGTGCCCTGCAATTACTTTTGAAGCCGTCTTGCTGCCTCTTGCCATTAGCTCAAAGCCACGCCATGTCTCTGCTTTCTTAGTAGATCAGCTCACACGATCCCTTTCCACAAATCCCTGCTCTGCGAAGATTCGCGCCTCCCTGGCACTCCCAAGCCGAGCTGCTGTTTCTGTGCCACATCCTTCATGGGCTCCCGCACTAGCTGGGGCAGTCACTTCTGCAGGGGACCCCACCTCACCCCCGTAGACCATCTCCTGTTCATTCTCCACACTGCAATCCAAGTGCTGTGGGAGACAAAAGCTGCATCTGGGCAAACCGTCACTGCCTGCGGTCTGAGTGGAGGCCTAACTGCGGCACAAATCCTGGTAGCGCTCTTCCTGAGCTCCGCGCCACTTCTCCGGTCTGCACCCACACGGCCTTCAGGTTCCTGCAGCATCTCACACCTCTCCTGCCCCAGGAGCCTGCTAAGCTGCTCCTGTTCGGGAGAGGCCTCCTACCTCACTCTTCCCCCAGTGCACACCCAGTGCACACTACTTCCTGGGAAACCTTCCCGGATGACCTGTGCATGCTCTCATAACAGTATCTCTGTATCTAATGAAAAACTCATTACAGGCTTAAATTTCTATTTACTTATGTTCTTAATGTTCTCTATCCCTATACGACCATAAGAGGACTGTTGTATCTGTCCGTCTTTACCATTGTGTAACCAGCCGCCAGTATAATGCCACATACACAATTAATGTACATTTGATAAACTAATAATATTGAACAAAATCTTAGCTCAAGTGTCACAAGACATATATTAAATCCTTTAAGCCCAAAGCTTTACATTAATTCTATTTCCACCACTTAAGACACTCGATTGTAGAGAGACAGGCAGCAATGTTGCCCTGAAACATTCGTCTAGAGCCAGTGTGTTACTTCTGATCTTACCTTCCGTGCTCATATCTGGAGTTGGCATCCAGATGTAGACCAAGCCTTCCTCTTTGTACAGTCTGATCATAGTGTCTGGGGTCATGGGCTCAGGGTAGCGGTTACAGCCTGAAGAATTCTGGACAATGTCCCCTTCAGTCTGGAAATTCATGACCGCTGTAATCCCTAGTTCATGCTTCAGTTTGATGGTTACATGCTCCACTTGGCGAGGGCAGCTGCCCAGCCAGATGTTCGGTAGAATTCTAAGGAGAACATAGGGGTCAGTTATTATTGTTGTTTCAAGTCTAAGGAACTGCATAAAACATACAATGTTAAAATACAATTAGTATTTCAATCCAGCACAAGAAAAGCTGGATTTTTTAAAGTTATGAGGACCCTTACTATTATTGAAATAAAGAACACTGGTATTGCTGGTTTGGGGAAAAATAGTTCAATTAACTAGGATGCCAGGAAACACTAGGCAACAGCAAATCCAATCTAACAGCTTATCACAGTAAGTTCACCAAGTTGTCTTCATTCCATGAAGCCATAAAATGCATAAAACCTATGAACACATTTCAAATGCTTGCAGTTTTCAGGTGAAAACTCCTACAATTATCTCAATAAATTCTGAAGGACATTTGCTAAACAGAGCAGTTATTATGGCTTAAAACTCTACGTATAAAAACTTCAAATAGTGTAAGGTCTTTCAAATATTCCAGTGCAGAAACTAACAAAAAACAAACTTATCTTACATAAGATCAAAATCAAGAATAATTCATTTAGCAACTAATATTGGTCTTTATGTTTCATCTGATGCTAGGTAAGAAAAGGAATAGTCAAAGTCAGTGAGGACTCAGGACATAGGAGAACCTGTACTGTAACATCCTATAACTCAGTGGTGTCCCAAATTTTCTAGGAGATAATGGGGCCACAGAGGAAAGTGGTTGATGATGTAGAGTGTGCCTAAGGAGAGTCGCATGAAAAGGAAGCATTCTCTCAGGCTTTCACAGTGAGCAAATTGCTCAAGCAATGGCCATGACTCATCCACGTGGCTGACACTGACAAAGGATCGAAAAACTGTGGTTCAGGTTTTCAGGGCAAATCCTCAGGGAATTTGACTGAGCTTGTCAGACACAAAAGTTATATTTCTTGCCATATAGGCCTTGCTTTATCTTGGTCTTAACCATTCAGCAGAAAAGTTTAAAATGAAGTATAAAAAGTAAAGCCACATTAACATATTGAGCTGTACAAGGCTCAAGTCAACAACTTCTGACATTGCCAGTCCTATAGATAAACCACTATTATGGTCTACTGGATTATATTGGATTATTTTGCTGAATTAATGCACCTACAATATTTAAATGGCAATTGAATATCCATTTCTGACAAAACTAAATAAAAAAGGGGGATATAAATGAAGGACCATTTTGTAGTGAAATATCACACACAAAATAGTTAGGATAGATATACGGCTACTTTCTTTTAATTCAATAGGAAGAAAGATTTGTACTAATATTGTTTGTATAGGATATCATGTCTGCATCTTGTGCTATGAATAACTATGAAGACAACAATATGCAATTATTGTAACTGTCCTACTAACCTGTTTTGAAACTCTCATTGCTATTTATTTCTCAATAAAATTAATAAGAAAAATAAAGTAAATTTTAAAAAAAGAAAAGGAATGGCAATTCTACTACCAGTGAGAAAGAAAAAAATGTCTTCACTCTTTCAAGAATGATTTTAGGCCCAGCAGTCCTAACACAGAGTCTCACATGCCGAGTCTCTGGCTCAGTAGGTCTCAGTTGAGTCCAAGCACCAGGATTTCTAATAAGGCCTCAGAAGACCCCAGCCCTGGCTCAGGACCTGGGGCGTGAGAACTACTTCACTAAGTGATCTGTGTACAGTACTCAAGTCACGTGAAATACTTAAATTAGTACAATCAAGACACCTGCATAGGGAGAAATGTGCAAACAACAGTATTTTATTTTACTAGTAGTAGTCATCAGGAAGAAATGGAGTTAAGGAAAATCTTATTCAAAAATACCAATAAACTATAAAGCACATAGGAATACACTTAACTGAAAAGATCAAAGAAATTTTAATGGAGGATATTTAAAACTACATAAAATCTAGGTAGGTGTGACACTCTTTAAATGAAAAACAAAGGTATATAAAATCACAAAAATGCAAATACTTTGCACTATTTCAATTTGAAGCATATTACTATAATTTATTGCAAGTAACATGCATCACCTGTTTCACTTACTATGTCACATGTATGTGTTCACTCCAGAGCCCATGGCTAAATACACTTGAAGGCTCACTTGACTCATGCCCCCAAGTGTGTAATTCTGGTCATTATAGGGCATCCAGACAAGAGTATTAGATAACTCTGGTACACATCACTGACACTTACCAGTTAGTTCTTTCCAGGAATGGAGAACTAAACACGCCCTCTGCTTCAGTTAGACATGGCCAGTCAACCATGGTTTTCTCACTAAAGGGTGAGCTGGTAACACGTGCCATTCCTGGGAAGCGTATTTAGTACCGCCTGCACGACTCTCGATGCTCTTTCCCTGCCGTCATGATGGCAAAGGCGCCTATGGGTGCTGAGCACCTAGAAGACAGACTGAAGCCACCCAGTGGCACACTACCTTAGGGAGAGCAGCTGCATTGAAGAACAACTTGGCATGGACGGCAGTTTGGGCATTGTTATCACACCATAAATCTGCCTCATTCTGACTAGTACAATGTCTAAGCAATACATAGCTTGTAATTCCTAATATGCAGAGAAAAAAACTGACTGAGCAGTTACATTTTTTGATAGTTTCTCCATGAGTTTTGAACAGTGGTTCTCTACTGGGCCAATTCAATTCTGCAGCTAGTTGGTAACCACTCTGGAGACCTTTGGATCGTCCCACTACCTAGTACTCGCCATGGGCGAGTATCCAGCCTCTGCTGCCAAGACTCCTACAGTAAGCACGACAGGTCACCACAGCAAGGACCATGCAACCCATGATGTTGGCAGTGCTTTGGTTTGGGAGAATACAAGTGACGTAGAGCTCCTAACCATTCATTCAGAGCAAGGGAATCTGGAACACTAACAAGACAAATCCATCTGCCGGAGTGTGATGCATCCCTTACGTTGTGTGGACGACAACATGATAGGCCGTATCACATTTTCATGTGGATGTACACTATGGAGGAAGACTCAGACAGTAACACTAAGTGTCCTACTAGGCAGCTGAACAGTACTGTACCATTTTTAGAAAGAGTACTACCGCAGCGCAAAAAAGACAGGTTTCAGGTTTCAAATGCCAGTTTTAGCACAATATTTCCAGTAGCTACTGGTAGTGATTTTCTGAAGTGAGATCAAATTATTTTCTTATGCTTATCTTTAGAATGATATTAAATCAAAGAAATTTTGTAAGGAGGACATTCAATTAAATAACTATTTGTGGCTAGGTATATAGCTCAGCAGCATAGAGCAAGATCCTGAATTTGAGTCCACTACAAAAAAATTATTATCATTATTGTTATTATTATTATTATTATTATTATTATTATTGGAATGGGACTGCAGTGGATGTAGAACAAAGCAAAGGGGTGTTTGTATCAAGTTATGATAACTTATTTTGGTAATTTTCTTTGTATTGTGTTATGTCGAGTCTTCAGTTAATTTTCATTGCTCTCTGTATTCTTTCCTTGAATACTGCAAGGTATCAAACGCTTATTTTGGTATAAAATTCTAACCTGATTCTACTTCCTGTCTTTTTTTTTTGGCTGTAGATATCAAGGAAGCTGATAGCCCAAATGCCCAAATGACTAACCCTCAGGCACAGATCTTACTTATCCTCAGTGAAATTTTCTCACAAGATCTGGCACCATCTTTCTAACACTTAAACCTACTATACAGAAGATAAATCTTTTTGCTGCTTAGGCTCTTGTCTAAAAGTTTCTATAAAAAATTTCCTTGTGAAAAATCCTTATTGAGAATTATTAGGGAAAATAAAAGACAAAAGTTAGAAACTCAAGAAAGACTTTATAGTGTTGGAAAGAGATGACGGGATCCAAAGACCTTTCACTTTATTCCTGGCACCATAAAATCTTGAGATATTCCATAGTCCCAACAGACTGAGAGAAAGACCACAAGTAGGACTCCTGCAGGATGTTATCAGCTATGACTGACCTAGACTTTGTTAGCTGAATGTGTTGTCTTAAAAGGGGTAGAAATGTCATATAGGCTGCGTTACTCGCTGTTCGCTCTGGCTGTTGAGGGGAAGCAGGATCTGCTTCAATCTACAAGCTCCATCCCTTTTCCATTATTCCCTATGCCTACTCCAGGATCTTGCTAGATGATCACTGGGGGGCTGGTTTATGGCTCCTATAAATATACGCACCTTGGGGCGATACTGAACACCAAAAGCACCTTATGCTGGAGCAGGACAGCTGCACGCCTCAGTTATAAAATTAAGCAGTATAACCTATTGAACAGTAATGAATTTTTACTGGAAAAATTTTAAAGTAGATTAGTAAAAGATTAAAATGAATGTCCATGAAAAATAAGCTAAATTCCAAATGTTCTGAAGAGTTTTTAAAAATATTGCACAGTGAGTAAGTTGCACTTAACATAACTAGCTGCCATAGTTTGGGGTTTTGCAAGGGAGTGATACAAGGTAGGAACATATTTTATAAGACTGTTCCATAATGAATCACCCAAAGAATCATATACCAAGAGGCAGAAAAATCTGTCCACACACTAAAGTCCAAAAAATACAGCTGAGGACCTGGATCCTAATATCCTGCATGAGCTCAGCTGAAAACAGGGCTCATAACAGTTCTTCCCACAAGTCTAACTTGTTGTGACCTAGAGCCCACAACAATATCTCATGCAGGCCCACTATGTGGATCTACAATGGGAAGGCCCAAAGGTCAGTGGTGGAAGCTAGAGAGTCTGGCAGCAGAATGAAGGATCTGTGCTAGCAAGCCGAGGGATCTGAACTGGAGCCAGGAAGCAACACTCAAGGGAAGAGGCAGAGCTCCCCAAAAAGTACCACAGCTGTCCTCAGCAACAGTGAGGTCCCATCAGAAAAACCAACATGACAAGCTTCGCCAGGAGACGGAGCAGCACACCTCCTCCTCTAGCACCAGGTAGTGATGCTCACAGGATGTACCAAAACTCCTCCGAAATGAACTGCAGCCATTCTCAGCGCCAACAGGGATCTGAGTCTGAGCCAACAATGACAACCACGTTTACCAAGAAAGTGAGCATGACAAGGGCCTCCAGCAGAACACCGTATGAGAACCAGCAGCTTCCACCAGCTCCAGCAGCTTCTCCAGACTGTGTCGCTCACAGCCTCTCTGCTTCTGCTCCAGTTCTGCCTCCTGTGCTGCTGGCAGCAACATCCAGGTGGGTCTCCAATGCTCAGCACCACATTAGTTTTATTGAAATGGATGTAACAAGCTGACCATCCATTGACAACCCACCACATTAGTCATTAAGTGCAAAACTAAATTGGCTGGTTGATTTTTTCATACATGATTGCCATAAAAGGCAAAGACAGTTCAGGCAGAGTAAAATGGGACATTTGAACTTGCAAAATAAGAAAGTATAATCCCAAATTGCAGCCTGCACACACACACACACACACACACACACACACACACACACACACAATTACCTGATTTTAAAGAGGCACTATTCTGCCATCCTGCTCAGCTCTGATCTTCAAATATTTTTTGAAATTAAAACTCAGAGAACTTCAAATATAAACAGACCCAAAGTTGGTGCCTTAATGTATATATTTTTCAAGTTAGTTTTCTGATGTAAATATGCCCCTAAAACACACATCCGCATAACCTCACCCTATATAAGCATTAGGTTATGTGCCAGATATTTCCAACTTTTTTATAATGTATTTGGCTCTTTTGCTAAATATTCTAGAAGTTAGAATTAATACCTAAGAAACAAATACGAAGGTGTTCTGAAAAGTGAGAGACAGAGGACTTTGTCCTGAAGTCTGAAAATAAGCACTACATTCAGGATTGGGGATTAAAGTTACAAAGTGAATTGCACTGGGCCATTGCATAGGCTATGGGGATGAGGACCAGTCTGGCATGAAACAGGCAAATCAACACATTCTGCTTCATCAGACTGCTAAAGTGCCCTGTATTTGCATCCTATTCAGCCTGTTTTCTATCAGGATATGATATTTCTAGCTCCGGGATGCACAAGAGGTAACAAGATGCATGAGGTGCTTTCTTTTTTTTTCCATTTAAAAAATAATAATTTTATTGAGAAAGAAATTGCAGTGAGACAGTTTCAAAACCAATGAGTAGGACAGTTTCAATAATTAATACATCGTATATTGTTGTCTTAGTGGTTATTCATAGTATAAGATGCAGGCATAATGTCCCATCAAAACACTATTAGTACAAATCTTTCTATCCTTTGCATTAAGAGAAAGTAACTATATATCTATCCTATTTCGCATATACAGATACAAAGTGGCCATTTATTTGTATCCCCTTTTTTGTTTAGTTTTGTCAGAGAAGGGTATTCCATGTCATTTAAGTATTATAAGTGTGTGAATTCAGCAAAATATTCCAATATAGTCCAGTGGTCCATAATAGTAGTGGGTTTTTTGTAGGACTGGCAATGTCAGAAGTTGTGGACTTGAGCCTTTCTAAAGAGTAATTAAACTTTCTCTTATTATGAAAGAAAAGTTTAGCACCATTAAAATCCATTAGTAGCCAGGCATGGGTGTTTGTGGCTATAATCCCAGCACTCACAGGCTGAGGCAAGAGGATCCCAAATTCAAGCTCAGCATAGGCAACTTAGCATTAGTGAGCACTAGCATCTCAAAATTTAAAAAAAATATTAAAAGAGAAAGGGATGAAATTTAGGCTTTATGTTTAATCCATAATACTGTGGAAAAAATCCATTTGTATTCATCTTTTTTAATTATTTTTTTTGAGAAAAAATTGCAATGAGACAAAACAGGTTGGTAGGAGAGTTACAACAATTAATACATTGCATATTGTTGTCTTTGTAGTAGTCATTCATAGCACAAGATGCAGGCATGATATCCTGTCCAAACACTACTAGTACAAATCTTTCTTCTTATTTAATTAAGAGAAAGTAGCTATATATCATTCCTAAATATTTTGTATATGCAGATACAAAGCATTCCTTCATTTGTATCACATTTTTTTCTTTAATTTTGTCAGAGATGGGTATTCCATTGCCATCCTAATGTTGTAGGTGCATGAATTCAGCAAAATATTCCAATGTAGTCCAATAGTCCACAATAGTAGTGGGGTATCTGCAGAACTGGCAATGTCCAAAGCTATTGACTTGAGCCTTCCACAGCTCACCATATTAATATGGCTTTAATTTATATACCTCATTTCTATACTTTTCTGCTGGATGGTTAAGACCAAGATGAAGCAAGACCTATATAACAAGAAATGTAACTTTTGTATCTGACAAGGTCAGTCAAGTCCCTTTAGGACTTATCCCAAAACGCTGTACTGCATTTTGTAGATCCCTTATCAGTGCCAGCCCTGTGGATGAGTCACAGCCATTGCATGACCAATTTTCTCTCTGTGAAAGCCTGAGAGAATGTTTTCTCTCCATGTGACAATCTTTAGGCACACATTACATCGATCACATTCCTCTGTGGCCTCGTAATCTCTCTGATCAGAAAATTTGGGACACCACTGAGTTACAGGATGTTACAGTACAGGTCTCACTGAGTCCTCACTGATCTTGAAAGACTTGGGCCACAATGTTGGCTTTCCTTGCAGCCTTCCTTTTTCTCTAATCTTTGGTCTGCAAATTTAGGTTGTTAACCCTCCAGAAGAGAAGCTTATTATTGCCCTACAAGATACATAGGTGGGTTTAACCTCACTATCTGTCTGAATATCAAACATCTTAGGCATAAGATGGAACATGTATTTTCCATCAAGTATTGATATGTTAAACTTAAAGTCTCTACTGAATATGGAAAAAGAACTTAAAAAATAAAAAATATTTTAAAAAATGAATAAAGTTACATATTTTTACACAGTAATTTACAAATCTAACCATAAATAGCATTGTAGCAGGGTAGTCCTGTGTCATTTTTGTTTATCGTCTCATTTTCATTCATTACACTTTAAAAAAAAAATAAACACTTACTTGAGATACAGTCTGGCCATAATTGGTATATCATGAAAAGCAGTATGTATTTAGAAGACCAGAATGACAGGCATTCCAAGCATGACCCCACTATTTCACATTGCTATCTTCGGTGCAGCCGCTCAGTTCACAGGTATCAGCATATATAGTCAGTCACGATGAGAATCTCACCAAGTAACTTCTAGTTTCAATAACCTGCTGATAGTTCTCAGGATCATTGCCTGACCCATCTTGTACATATAAATGTAGGGCTTTTCCTCTATCATGTTTCCTAGCTTTTCTCCTTGCCCTCTTTTCATTGTCTAATCCTCAAGTTCTTGCTTTCCTTTTAATTGTGTTATACCTTTCTATTTGTAATTTTTCTTTTGAGTTCTTATACTAGGAAGACTATACAATATTTGCACATGTGGGTCTGGCTTATTTCACTTATGAGTATATCTCTAAGTAGCATCCACTTATATATGAAGGCTTCAAGTTTATCATTCTTTGTTGCTGGGTAATAATCCATTGCATAGAAATACCTCATCTTTTTCATCCATTCCTTAGGTGATGGGCATCTTGGTTGTTTCCAAGATGTGGCTATCACAAATTGTGCTGCTATAAACATAGGTACACGTATATCACTATGATATGATGTTTTCAGTTTCTCTGGGAAAATTCTCAGTAGGGGGATAGCTGGTTTGAATAGGATTTCCAGTTCGAGTTTTTTTAAGGAGTCTCCACATTGATTTCCATAGAACTTTGGTTTCTTTGTTATGTTTTTGAATTTTCTTAGCCCTTAAATCAAAACTAAATCAACAGGATGTTTATTCTCTACATTTTATATCCCAGTAAGCTTTTATTCACCTTACAAAAATTCTGATATTGAAAATTGTTTCAATGATTGAATAAAAGCTTACTGGGATATAAAATTTAGAGAATAAATATCCTGTTAACTTAGTTTTGATTTAAGGCCTAAGAACATTCCAAAACATAACAAAGGAACCAAAGTTCTATCTTAAAATTATTATTATTATTATTATTATTTGCCTTTTTGAGACAGGGTCTCACTATGCAGTTCAGGCTGGCCTTCAGCTTACTTTGTAGCTCAGGCTGGTCTCGAACTCACAACAGTCCTCCTGCCTCAGCCTCCTGGGTGCTGGGATTACAGGCCTGCGCCACCACGCCCAGCTCTATCTTAAAATTATATGAAAAATTATATTGTAAAACTTCCGAAGAATTATTTAATGAGCAATTTATCATGGAATATGAATTATCTCTGCTTCTTCTCACTATAGGTTATTTGGAAAGTTTGAAGAAACCACTGTGCTGTCAGTCACTTGACCCAGACAAACGTTCCCAAATCTACCCCTGCATCAACTTTACATGAGGTGCATGTACAAAGGCACCTAATCCAGGATAGCCCAGAGGGATGCTAACAAGGCTCTGGAGGAAGGTCTGTGAGTCTATGGACTTTCTACTGTTGTTCTTGATCTTTTGAGACAAGGTCTCACTCTGTAGTCAAGGATGGCCTTGAACTTAATATGTACCCCAAGCTGGCCTTGAATTCATGATGCTCCTCCTACCTCAGCCTCTTGAGTGCTTCCCTGCCTGTTGCTGTTATTACTTTTAGAAAACAACCAGATTACCCATGCAGCCAGATTTCAGACCCACTGAACTGAAGAGCTCAATCAGCAATAAGATAAGCCTAGGATGCTGATCTCCATACCTTTTAAAAGCAGTGAAGACTGGGAAATGAGGGCATGTGGACTCGCTCAGCTCTACACAGAAATACAAAGTCAGGTCCACAGCCTTCCCCAAAAGTAGTTTCAAGACTAAAACTGATCTTTGAACAGAGTGAGGAATGGAAACTTAATGAATACTTAAGACAGACAATGTGTGTCCATGCATTTATTGTATAGTACCTTCTAAAGAGTTGAAACAAAGTCTCCATGTGAGTCGTGATGAATATTTAAGAGTTACATTCACTAAAACAAAAATTTATAAAATCAACCCTAGTTTTTACTATTTTTGCTGTGATTCAACAAGATTAGACTTAAATAAATTCCATCCAACTTGAGCCACCATCACAACTTAGCTAAAGGCCAGGGAGAGGGACACTCTCGACCTTACTTTCTTGGACTGCAAGTAGCAATCAATTTAATTCACCAGAGTGACTGTAGATTTGTGGCTCCAGGGAGTCAGATCACAAAGCCACACTGCCCGCACCCTGTCAGCCCCAGGCGGGTGGTATCAGAGCTACCAAAGTATCACGATGCTGGCTGCGCCTCAGCTGGCAGTCAAAGCAGGCCTCAGCGACCATAATGAGGACATCAGGTAGAATGAGAATCCACAAATTTTTGACAAACATTGCACAGTGTTGACAGGAGGAGCTGGGCGGAAAGGACAAGAGGTACCAGGAGACAAGTCCATTACGTAGACTCCCATTGGAGGCGCCATCATGCATGGCCATGAGAAATGGCAGGCTAACCTTTCCCTGAAGGTGAAAATTAGCATTATTTCCTGTCTGTAGAAGAAAAGAAAGATTAGGAACACAGCAGGGGAAATGGAAGTGAGGCAGGAGCACAGGTTTGTGTTTATCACACCAAGAGAATGCAATTAGAGCTGTTGTGCTCTCTTCCCAGCCATATCAACAAGCACCACTTCAACATCAGAAAATAGATTTCACTCAGGCTCTTCAGATCCCAGCAAACATTTAGGAGCAAAAGCAAAATTAAAATAAAATTTACATCTATCTATCTATCTATCTATCTATCTATCTATATATATATATTTCCTAATTTGTCTAAATGGTGCTACATTTAGCTTATTTAATATGGGCAATTCAATGTGAAAATTAAAATGTGATTCAACTATTAAGTAATGAGTAATGAAAAAAATCTATCCATCTTTAATTTATGTCTCATTAGTAAGAAAGCAAAAGAAACATTAAAATCAACCTCTAGTAAACTCCAAGCTTCATTAGCACACACAGCTTCTTGTGCTAAAAATTTTTCTTCTAGCATCAACTGTGAAATTATTAATGTCAGAGTTCGACCCCAAAAGGGTGCTTGTAACAGGCTCCAATTAAGCCTGAATAACTGCTCAAAGATGAATTCCAATTTGGATAGTGATACTAACCAACACTTTTATTGAAGCCTAGTTTTATTACAGTTTGCTATAGGTTGCAGACTCTGTGTAGATAGAGCACATGCTAATTTCTTTAAGTGTAGTTACTTCCTTATATTTTTGTGGACCTGCTATGTACTTTATAGCCAAATGAAGCAAATAATTTTGACTTTTTACTGCCTCTATTACCAAGTGTCATATCACTAATTAATTATAAAGGCCATTGAGGGTTGAATTGTGTCTGCCGAAATTCCACGTTAAAGTTCTGATTTTCACCTTTTCAGAATGTGCCCTGAGAGGTGGGGTTGCTATAGAGACGGAGTTAAACTGAGTCAAGCAGGAGGCACTAACCCTACATAAGGTAACCAGTGTCCTTCTAAGGAGGGGAATGGGATACAGAAACAGGGACCACACAAGGAAAGGACACAGGAAGAAGACGGCCATCTGCCAGCCAAGAGGAGCCTGGAAACAGCCCCTTCTCACTACTGAAAAGGCAGCGGCCCTACAGACGCCTTCATGGAGAAGTTTCAGCACCCAGCAGCATGAGTGCCGCCGTTCTCTGGCGTAGGCCACTGAGGGAGTGGCACCAGGTCAGCGCAGCCCTCGCAAAATAATAAGGGCCTAGGTGGGCAGGTCTAACATACACCCATGCAGCCATCCAGACTCTTCAAGCAAGTACATCGAATGGAACATTTAGCAGATATTCTTCTCCACTTATTCTAATATGTAAAACCGCACACACCACTTCCATGAGGCCGTGGTAGCACCCACCCTTTGTCCCTCACTCACGCTGTGGAAGGTGGAAGCACAGACCCGAGTGTCCCTCATGGGGAAGAAGCGATCACCTACTGTGGCTAAGCACTGAGGCACCCCGTTGGCACAAATGCACTGCAGCGTTGGGCTCCGCAGCACAGCGGAGAGAAAAGAGTGCGATAGAGAATCGCATCAAGTGTGTGAGAGCAGTGACTCATGGTTGTGATTTAAGCTGTGACTTCTTTTATATTCATTCCTCTCACCTTCTCTTCTCCCCTCTTTCCTCATTCCTAACTCTCTCTCTCTCTTCCTCTTATGATGTTCTATGTTTGAGACAGGGTCTAGCTAAGTAGTTAAGGCTGGCCTCAAACTCCCAGCAATCCTCCTGCGTCAGCCTCCCAAATGTGGAATTACAGGTGTGCACCACCACACCCTGCTCATTTGGTGTTTGTTAGGGATCAAAAGCAAGACCTTTTGCTACGCACCTACTCTGTTTCTGACCTATGCTCCCAGCCCATTGGCTCATACCACCTTAAGACTTTTGATTCCCAGAGAGAGTTTGACCTTCTTGTTTGCAAGCAACTTGTTAAGTTGCCCTATAATTGGATATTTATGCCAGACTAAGAAATGGTAAAAAAGGCAAGTAGCACACTTTTACTTCTCAGAGTCAACCATAAGATAACATAAATATCGACATGAACAGACTAGTCAATTGGTGACCTGGATAAAAATTTAATAAAATGCTCCATTAAAATATCCCTTTGGTATGTTAATTTTATTCATAGTGTTATCCTTATCTAGAGAGAGTAAAATGTCATTAATTTTTTTCACACAATGAACTGAAAAGATATTCTTAAAGTCAGTCACTTGTAAAATAAATTAGGTACCACAGAAGACCAAAGAACTAACAATATATAAAACATGTGAAATGTTTGTATCTGTTTTAATATCTGTCTATTCAACAAATACATAATGATACTGCTCTTTGCTAGTCACTCAACTATCAGTGGTAAAGAAGACACTCAAATTATGCCTTTACGTGAGCCTACCCTGTCTGAGGAAGGAGGCAATAACCACAGAAACATACACAATGTATGAAGTGTGTAGACTTCATTCCTAGTGAGCTATTGAGGGAAAAAATCTGGAGATAAAATAGAGACTCATAAGGTGGCTGGACTTTCCTTGCAAGGAAGATTCTCTCCAAAAGGTGACTTAAGAGAGACCACACAGTAGAAAAGCAGCAAGATTTACAAACTCCTTGCAGTAAAAGAGTCAGGAATTCAGTATCTTATTTAGGAACTGCAAAACTCCTAAAGGTGGGAAGTGAGACAAACAAGGCAGAGTATGGTATCAGACAGACAGAAGCCACCATAACTTAGATGTGCTCGGGGACGTGGCCTGGAGCCCAGGAAGGACCAGTGAAGAGTTCTTAAATAGAGTATGGGAACTTATTTAGAGTTTTAAAAGTTGGGTATGGCTAGAGGGTCGGCAAAAGGTGGGCAGGAAACTATTCAGGAAGAGAGAAGACCTTTAGAATACAGTCCTGGTACAGAGAGACAGGCGCCTGCATCCAGGCAACCAGGAGCAGAATCCGCAGAGCTTGCACTTCAGTTGTGCATAATGCATGAGCACAAAGGAAGACTTACAGTGATTCCAACCTTCTGAATATGATGTAATAATACACATTTTCTTCACCAAGTCCACTCCCAATAAGCCCAAAATGACACATTTCTTTTCTACATATTTTATAAGATTCACACTTAACTTTTTTTTTTTTTTTGTATTTTAGGGAAGGGTCTACAGGGCATCCAGGTCTACAGTGATCTCACTACTAGATCAGATTCATGGTAATTCTCCTGCTTACAGCCCCCTAAGTGCTGGGACTACAGGTGCACTTCATTGTGCCCAGTCTTAATCACCATCTCAGTGTGTCCTGGGGGTGGAGCCAGCATGGCAGGCCCAGAATCAAATCCCTGGCCCCTGTGCCTGCTGGCAGGCCCTTTCATCCACTGAGCTATTGGGCCAGCCCTCAACGCTTAACTTAATAGACACAACGGGAATGACACCCACACAATGATTAGCTAGATGATATCTAGGGACCAGCATTTGTTTCCCTTTCTCCTTAGTCTGTATTTTGATTATTAAACTGTTACTATCTCAGGTAAGGTTTTATCAATATAAAAACATGTACACAGGATAAGTAGTTCATCAATTAAACTTAACTTAAATCAAGAAACTACCTATTGTTGGGGCTGGGAGGACAGCTCCATGAACTAAGTCTGGCAAGTGCAAGCACCTGATTTCGATCTCCAGTAGTGCATGCCATGCATACCTATAATCTCAGCCCTGGGGAGGCTGAGACAGGAGTCTCACTATGAATCCAAGCTGTGTAGAAAGACCCTGTACCAAAAAAATAAATAAAAGATTTTTTCAAAAAAAGAAACTTGTGAACAAACTGGCACAAAATAAAACATTTAATCAAGTAATGATTAAATATTTTTAAAAATATATTTTAAAACTGAATTTTGAACCCGTGCATCCCTATTTGAGCTTTAGAACAAAAATGAATTTAGAAAATAGGACAGCTGTATTGAGCAATATTACAATATCTATATAAATATTAATGTCTACTTTGTTGCTAATTACCTGATTTGTTGAAGGAATTCCTGATGTGAAGAAAGATTCCATTAAGTATTTCGAGTACTAACAGGCATTCTCATTATTTCCTAGATGAGAAACTAGCTTGGGATAGCTGCATGATCATTAGTCATTTGGACCAGTGCTTCCGAAATGTCAGTATACAAATATACTCTCCAGGAATCAGGTCAATATACATATACTGATTCAGTAAGGCTAAGGCTCTGCATTTTCACAAGCTGCCTGGTAATAACACAGCTGAAGGCCCTTGGACCACACTCTAAGTAGCAACAAACACTGTAATAATTTAATCTAGATACTATTATCATTTTATATCATTCATAATGCTTTGGTTCATTAGGAAGTAAATGAAGTAAAATCTTAAAGATAGAGTAAATAAAAAGACAAGCACTTTATCTCTATTCTTGATGCTGATATAAGAAATCTAATATTAACAATGGAGAGGAAAAACAAAAGCTACATCTTTTGGTATATAGGTGTTGATCTATCTCAGTCTTAACCATCCAGCAGAAAACTATAAAAATGAGGTATATAACATGGGGCCATAATAATAAGTTGAGCTGTAAATGCTAATAGTCAACAATTTCTTCAGATAACTCACTATTACTGTGGAATGCTGGACTGTGTTGAATTGTGTCACTGAGTTCAGGCACCTAAATTGGTTTAATGACAATGGATTGCTCATCTTTGACAGATCTAGACAAAAAAAAGGGGTATACAAAGGAAGAATTATGATGTGTGTATAAACAGTACAGTTAGTATAAATATACCATGCTTCTGCATAATTCTATGAGAAGCAAGATTTGTACTAATAGTAGTTGGAAAAGATATTATGTTGGCTTCTAATACTATGGACAAACACTAGGGAGATAACAAGGTAGAAAGTATTAATTATTGAATCTGTGATATAATTCAGCTACAAAAAATAAGTATATAGCGACACTATTTTCATTCACTGATGAGAGACATCTGTTATAATGTCTGTAAGTATAATATCATGTATGTACCTTGTACAACACCAAAACATTATGGAAACATTTTGCAATGTACTAATTTATCGAATCTGTCCTGTTAAACTGTCTCATTGCTATTTGTTCTTCAATAAAAATAATAATAAAAAAATCAAAAGCAAAATTATCTTGCACATGATAAGAAAGAAAAAAAAAAAAAAACAATGGAGAGGTGCCCTGTTTTTAAAAATTCTGCAATTACATAAAATGTTAAAAGCTTTTTAGGCCTCTTTCTTAGTTTCGTAGTGAGGAATCTGCAGGAAACCAAGTGGTTGGGTTTATCCAGTGAGCTTCCTTGGTTATAAAGCATTCCCCCCCTTTTTTTTCCTCATTATGTATAGTGCTCTCCAGCCTCTAGTTAAGGCCTAAAATTCTCTTTCATGTTGTATAAAAACTGCACTTCATAATTTTTTTACATACGGGTGCATAAGATCAGGAAAATATACATAATACTTGAAATTTATAGTTCACCAAGGAACGCTCATTTTTGAAACGCTATGTGCAATTAATTATCGGTATTACAGTCAAAAAGGTTGTAGAGCAACTAAGTTTCCAGAAAGATAAACAATAAATACCTCCTCCCCCTATGAAAAAATGAATGGTTATCATAGAAGAAACAAGACCAATGCATGATGAAAAATACAATGCTGAAAGCTATAAAATCTGTGGGCAGTTTGCTTCTTTCAAACTGGGGTACACAGAGTGTACTTCTTACTACCCAGAAGAAATCATAGTATCCCCAGTCTCTCTTAGTGACGTAAAATTAAAAAAGGCCTCTGTCTTATTTAAGCAACCCAAGGAACTTAAGAATTCAGGGTTATGGAAAAAGAAATCGGGTATCTTTATTAATGTTATTCCTAACTAGGAAAGGCTGACCATAAGCAGTCAAACATGTAATCTAATAAAATTCACAGAGAAAGTTAAGCACCAAACATGCCCAAATGAAAACGGCCTTGTTTTAAGTATATAGAACCCTGTTCATCATGAAAATGCATTCATAAACAAGGCACTGCTATTTGGAGTTACCCTGTCCTAGCAAGACCTTCAGAACAGTGGTATTTGAGATCATTTGGTCCCCTAGGCACACTTAGTTTCTATTCAGTGAAGGGCTTAATTGATGAAAATTAGTGTCAACATTTTATAAGCAAAAACTACCTCATGTATGCTTTATAGTCTGAGACAATGCAAGTGCTTTTTTTTCAAGTTTTGAGGAGCTTTATTCCACGGTCACAACTGGGTTCAAGTGCGTGAAAATCTCATCTAAGCCAGAAAGAGTTTGGATCCCAAGCTTCTGAAAAACAGAGGTGAATGCTACTGCCTGGTGCCATTCAATAGAGAAGCATGGATCCTTAACACAGAAAGAGTCACCAAAGCTTAAAACAGTGTGTGACAAGCTTCAATTTGGTCAGTGCCATCAGTCTAAGGTGAGCTCCAGTTGGGTTGAGCTGTACATAGAGAAGGTGTGTTCCAAGGTGCACCATAAATCATAAATCACAAATATTTCATTAGCATGAAAAATGTCCAGATTAATTTCAATAGAGTTTCATGATCTTACTACTTTAGATTGCAGCTTTTTAAGAAATGTCATCACAAAAGATGAAACTGGGATTTCTGGTTATTATTTGAGATTAAAGTTCAGAGGTCTTAAAGGAATTCATCCAGTTCTCTTCATGCAAAAACCAAGTACATCTTGGTGTGGAACATTGTGGGCTACCTCCAGAACATGAAGAACAGAGTAACGAGCCCCTGAGGAAGTTGCCAAAATGATGCCCACACTAGTTATACTGTTAAAAGAAGAGACTGACAGCTCCCAAGCCATCCCTCAGCTTGTCAGTAACATCAGTGCCTGCCAGGTGATTGCTGAGGCTGTAAGAATCACCCTAGGTTCCCGTGACATGGACAAGCTTATTGTAGATGGCCAAGGCAAAGTAGCAATTTCTAATGATGGGGCCACAATTTTGAAACTTCTCGATATCGTTCATTCTACAGCAAAGACTTTAGTGGACGTTGCCAAATTTCAAGATGCTGAGGTTGGTGATGGCATCACCTCTATAACATTGTTGGCTGAAGAGTTTCTGAAGCAGGTGAAACCCTATGTGGGGGAAGGTTTCCAACACCAGATCATCATCTGGGCTTTCCACACAGCTACATACTTGGCAATTAACAAGATTGCTGTGACCATGAAGAAGTAAGACAAAGTGGAGTAGAGGAGGTGCTGAAGCAGTGTGCCATGACAGCTCTCAGACCCCAGCTGGTCTCCAAGCAGAAAGCCTTCTTTGCAAAGATGGTGGTTGAGGCTGTGATGATGGTAGATGATTTGTGCAGCTTAAAAATGATTGGAATCAAGAAGGTACAGGGTGGAGCCCTAGAGGAGTCTCAGCTGGTGGCTGGTGGCTGGTGCTGCATTCAAGAAGACTTTCTCTTATGCTGGACTTGAAATGCAACCTAAAAAGTACAATAACCCCTCAATCTCTTTACTAAATGTTGAACTTGAGCTGAAAGCTGAGAAAGACAATGCTGAGATCGAGCACGGTAGAGGATTATCAGGCAATTGTTGATGCTGAGTGGAACATTCTGTATGACAGGTTAAAGAAGATCTGTAATTCTGGAGCCAAAGTTATTTTGGTCAAACTTCCTAGTGGGGATGTGGGCCCCCAGAACTTCACTGATAGAGACATGTTCTGTGCTGGCTGTGTGTCTGAGGAGCATTTGAAGAGGACAATGATGGCCTGTGGAGGCTCAATGCAGACCAGCGTGAATGCTCTGTCAGCAGACGTGCTGGGCCATTGCCAGCTGCTCGAAGAGACCCAGACTGGAGGTGAAAGGTACAGTGCTTCACTGGCTGCCCCAAGGCCAAGGTTTGCACCTTCATCCTCTGCAGCAGAGCTGAACAGTTCATGGAAGAGACAGAGCGGTTTCTGCACGACACCATCATGACTCAGGAGGGCCATCAAGCAGGACTCAGTGGTGGCTGGTGGTGGAGCCATTGCGGTGGAGCTCTCTAAGCATCTTCAGGATTACTCAATGACTATGCCAGGAAAATGGCAGCTACTGATTGGGGCATATGCTGAGGCCTTGCCAATTACTCCACATCAGCTATGTGACAGTACTGGATTTGATGCCACAAACATCCTGAACAAACTATGGGTGCGACATGCCCAGGGAGGCATGTGGCATGGGGTGGACCTCAACAATGAGGACATTACTGACAACTTTGAAGCTTTCGCGTGGGAGCCAGGTATGGTGCGGATCCGTGCCCTGACAGCAGCCTCTGAGGCTGCGTGCCTGATCGTGTCCACTGATGAGCCCATCAAGAGCCCCGGCCCTACCGCGGATGCTCCTCCAGCAGCAGGCCGAGGCCGGGGCCGCTTGAGGTCCCCCCCATCACTCTGGCTGGCAGCTGCTTGCAGGTGTGCTTGCCCTCCCTGGCTTGGCTTATTGGTATTATGGAGAAGTGATACTAATTGGTCTGTTCTGTTCTTACAGGTGTTTATTTAAATAAAACTTAAGACAAAAAAAAGGTCATCAGTCAAGGTCCAGCACCAATATGATACTGACTGCACTGATTTACCTTGAGGGAATTATATAAGCTGAGTTTGTACCCAGGAAGACTACAATGAACTCTAAATATTGCAAGGGTTTATGAGAGCAATGAAGAAATATATGCATAGAAAATGGCCTGGAAAATTGACAATTTCATCTTGATTATGACAACATTCTGTTTTTTTTTTTTTGTTTTTGTTTTGCGGACCTGAGGTTTGAACTCAGACCCTTGAGCTTGCCAGGGAAGCACTTATTCCACTGGGCCATCTCCCCAACCCAGCACACTATGTCACACATTACCTCTGGTATAACAATTTCTATCACATAGAAATATTTCATGAGCCTGAGCTGCATAGTGAAATCCTGTACCAAATACGTAAAAAATGAATATATATGAGCATATATATTCAGCCACCTTATTCACCAGATCTGCCATCATGCAACTTCCAGCTCTTCCCTAAAGTTAAAATGATCATACAAGATAAATGATTTGAATACACTAGGACACTGAGGCAGACACAACAGTGCAACTAGAGACACTCATTCTGGACAGGCTCCTAGAACTGCTTCAGAAAGTACCAAGAATGATGAGACAGGTTTGTTGGAAATGACAGAGGGTACTGTGAAAGGGATTGATGATCTTCTACTACAACAAATTTTTTAAATTTAACATTTGCTGTTTTTAATGAAATCTCATATCTGACTCTAAAGCAGGTGTTCCTTTTACAATATAAATCATTGATCATTCCTGTTAAGAAAATTGCTTTGTTGAAAAGAAAGGTTTATGCCTATGTTGTTTGATCATTTTTTCATGCCTATATCTTATAATATGAGCAACTACTTTAAGATAATAACACACAATGTACCAGCCATTGTTACTCTCCCACAATCTTATTTTGATTTTATTTTTTATTTTTGCAGAACTGGGGGTTGAACTCAGATCCTGAAACTTGCTAGGGAAGCACTTATTCTACTGAGCCATCTCCCTGGCCCCTTATTTTGAAATTTTGTAGCATTGTTTTTATTTTGTATTTTTCTTTTCTTTACAATAAAAATAAACGAAGAAAATTCAGTCCAGAAGCCAGAGTCCCATCACCTACCAAGTCCCAGCTGGCCTAACCGCTACTTCACAGAAGCCTTTAATGTGCACTTCCTTTCCGTCTCTGTCCAAGATGACTTCACTAGGTGGCTGCACGTGTCTTTTCATCACTTCCATTACCCTACACACACCTAGTTCATTTTTACCTTGCTTCTATCTTTTCATTGACTCTGTTCTCTATGTATCTTCTAGGTGTGTTGCTCAGAGATACAAACTCTTATGACCCTTCAGTTTCTATAGTACTATATGTTTTACTATCTTCTGTGGGTTTATCATCTATATACTGATAAATTATGAAGTTATTATCTGAGCTATTATTATTAGCTCAGACTTTAGCTCCATGGAAAACCCTCATTGAAAGCCCCATAAATACCAGTAAATTCATATTCATCACTTCCCACTCTTTGCTCCAAAACAATAACTTTTCTATTATTCTCAATACCCATGAGTTGTGCCATGAGCCACTCTGTCACCTAACCCAGACCACCTGGCTCCTCCCACTCTTTTTCCCTCTCTCCAGTCATTCAAATTGTGACTCACCGAACAAGTCAGTCTTACACATCCTTGTAAACTCCTTCCCCTAATCTCCAATACCATCACTTTCCTTCAGATCCTCAACTCTTAATACACTACACCAATAGCAGAAGCAGCCTCCCAGTCTTCTCTCCACACTTTACTAGAATATCTTTCTAAAGCACAAATCATGTAACTTCCCTACCTGAGATGACTATCCACCACTCCATATGACATCTCAATTCTCTGACCTAACCCTTTGGAATTGGACCCCTACAGAGGTTTCTTATCCCCCAATACCACATGAATCCCACCATCTACTCTAGAGGAGACATTCACAACTTTCCTAAAGTGCCTGCTTTACTTCTGGAACTATTTTACACAGCTTGGTGTCTGATTAAGATGGCTCCATCTTTCCAGATTACCATAGGCTATCCAAGTCATCCCTTTCTGTTCTCATGAGGAAAAACAGAACTGCTTCAGAAAGTGGTAAGAATGATGAGCTATCTATATCTTTGTTAAAAAAATGCTAGTGACATGGGTCTAGTTTTAGTCATCAACATGTGGAAATCTATTTTTTAAACACCACTTAGTAAAGAGGCTATCATTATTCTAGTGAATGTGTCTGGCTCCTTTATCAAAGATCCAGTGGCTGGGTATGTTTGGAGTTGTTTGTGCATCTTCTAATCTGTTCCACTGATCCTCAGGTCAATTTTTTGCCAGTATCCCAAGTATGTGGGCAATACTATAAAGAATCAACAAATGTGATCTCATCCTATTAAAAAATTTTTGCACAACAAAAGAAATTAACAACAGAGTGAATAGATAACCCACAGAAAAGCTTTTCTACAGCTGCTCCTCAAACCAGGGACTAATATCTAGAATATCCAAAGAGCTAAAAAAAAATTAGAACCCTAATATTTAAAGACCCAAACCAAAAGTGGGCATCTGAAAGGAATGCACATTTCTCATATGAGGAAATATGAACTGCAAATAAATGTATGAAAAAGTGTTCAACATCACTAATTATTTGAAAAATGAATATTAGAACAATTTTGAGATTCTATCTCATGAGAAAAAATAGCTATTATCAAGAAACCAACCAGTAACAAATTCTGGCAGCAATATGGAGGAAAAACAAACCCTTTTCCACTATTGGTGGAAGTACGGACTGGTACAGCCACTGTGAAAATGAAGATTCTTCAAAAAACTATATCTAGCCAGGTGTGGTGGCACAGGCCTGTAATCCCAGCACTCAGGAAGCTGAGGCAGGAGGACTGTTGTGAGTTTGAGACCAGCCTGAGCTACAAAGTGAGCTTAAGGCCAGCCTGAACTGCATAGTGAGACCCTGTCTCAAAAAGACCAAAAAAAAAAAAAAAAAAAAAAAAAAAAAAAAAAAAAAAACAGCATATATAGCAATATATTTCTCCTCATGTTTATATCAGCACAATTTGCCATAGCTTATTCTTAGAAACAACCCACATTCCCATTAAGAGATGGATGGATAAAGAAGATGTGGAATTTTTCTGCAATGGAGTACTACTCATCCACAAAGGATAAACATGAAATATTTCTAGGTAAGTGGATCCACCTTGAGACTATACTCTTAAGTGAAATAAGTAGAATAGAATACACATGTGAAAATATCATATAATTTCCTAGTGTGAGAAACTTAAAACATAAATGAGGGCCAAAATGTATAGTAGATATTGTGAAATAAAAAGAAACGTTCAAACACAAAGGTAAACTAAGGAAGGGTGGGATGATAGAAGAAATGGAGGAAAAAACAAGAAAAGAATGAAAGCAAAGCTTTTGTAAATAAAGAGTGGAAGTGAGACTGCAGGGAGGGGAGGGTAATGTGGGAAAAAGAATCAATGTTATCATGTACAAGTACAAATTCTTTATGATGAGTGTGATCATTATGTGTGTTAATCTGAACAACTACTTTGAAGACAACAATCTGCAATGTAACAACCATTGTTGATTTCTCCTCATCTTGTTTTGAAATACTGTATCATTTTTAGTGCTTTTTATTTGTATTATCTTTAAAATAAAATATATCAATGAACTTAATTTTTAAAAAGATATGAGCAACCAAACTTGTGATTGATTCAGGCTCCTGCTTCTCAATACTCTGGATTATGGACTTTCCTCCTCTTTAACGTAGGCCTCTTTAGATTGAGAATATTTTATTCACCATATCCCTGGAAACTAAGACTGGATCACCCTAGGGTTAAAAGCAGTATGCGACTGAAGGAACACATGAATGAATGAATCAATCAATCAATCAATCAATCAATGATCAACTGTAGAAATGTCTTTACCAGTTCAAAATAGTTTAGCTGGTTCACTCAGCTACCATTGACTGCCCAGCACTTGTATGACTTTCACAAAACTGTTAAGATATTTTCAACTGTATTATCCCAAGGACATATATACTAAATTATCAGTTGAGTTTAGCTCAAAAATAACAATTTTCTCTCCAGACAAAAGTGGAAGTTGTTTTTAGCCTTAATATGTAACTCCACCTTTCCTTTTTTCCTTAACTGGTAGAAAACTTAATGACAAATTTAGTGTTCAGTAGTAATAATTAAGTGTTTTAAGTCCCTGGTAATTTTTAAGTTATTTTTTTTCTCATAGACAATTTCTATACTGAATTCCACTATACATGTTTGCTTTTCTAAAGCCTTGTGTTATACATAATTGTAAGTAGGTGAAGAATGTAAAACCAAGTCCTTTGAAGTACTTAATTGTCCCACTTTCATTCCCTTCTATTAAGAAAAGCCACATAAAAAGTATAGCACTGCCTCTATTTGAGCTGTACTGATTCACAGCAATCTATCAGACTCCCTTAGCCTGGCTTGATTTTGTTTTAAAGCACTGTATATCAATCCAAAGGTCACATGCATATAAAATGGATGGGCTGTTGGAGCCACCAGTTTTTGAGTAATAGTAAAGCTCTATTCATGCTTGGAATGTGGTCACACATTTATTAATTATAACCAATGGACCTTGAGCATAACTTTAAGTTCATATTATGTAGTAATTTAAAGGTTAGCTGTTAATGCAGGTGAACACTCTAGCACACACAGCTAAATAAGAGTCTGGAGCAGTGCTAGACTGGCTTGGGAAGATCTCTTGGAGGTCTCCTTTGTAATACTTCTTCTGGGTCCTAATGAAATCAGCATCTCTAAGACCCCATCTCTGATAATGTCTCCAACCATTCATGCTAAGCACCTTGAAGTGGCTGAAGTTTATGGAACCACTGATTTAGAGTCTGAGAAAAGGCTCAGAGTTGGTGATAAATGTGGGCAGTTTGACAGAGCTTGCTTATCAGAATATCATGGGAGAAATCTACTTTTTAAAAATCAAGCTGTGATAAGTGCTTGCCTGGCAAGCACAGGGTCCTGAGTTCAAACCCCAGTACCACCCAAAAAGAAAATGAAGCTGTGTATTTATCTCATTCAAATGAAACTGGTTATGAAAACACAAACTAAAGGGGTGAAGGAATTAGAGGTGGATTCTCACCTTTTAAAGAATCACATGCTTTCATGAAGGATTAAGTTAGATACTTCCTCAAGTCCCAGGAAGTCCTAGGTAATGATTTATGCATCCATCTCAGTTATTAATGATGCCTGTGATCTTGCAAAGTCACTGGACTCTTTCTAATGTGTATAAAGAGAGAACGAAGCAGGAAAGTATTTTCTCAGCTCGCAAAGCTGTCCACATGGTACTCAGAGGAGGAAGGTGGCCAGCAGCACAGACTTGAAGCTCAGCTGCCTAGGTTGAATTCCAGCTCCCCAATTTCTGTCACATTGGGTGGGCTGCATCACTTCTCAGTGCCTGGGTTTTAATGTCAATGGCATAATAATACAGCATACCTCACAGGGTGGCAGGAAAAGTGATATAGACAGAAAAGTGTATGCTATTCTGGGCACATAGCAAGAATGCTTAGAACACCATCTTTCAACCTACTTGTGACCGTTAATCTTGGCTGTCAATTTGGTTGGCATGTGGTCCATATTGGGGATTAGGAAAGAGCATTTCTGGACTTATTAGCTGGGCCCTGCAGGCATGGCCTTGGCGCTCAGATCTGACCCTGTCTCCTTCCTCTCCAGCACTTTTCCTCTGTACTCTGCTTCCCAGCCTCCACACAGCCTGAACCTTTGCATTGTCACACCTTCCCACCATGTTGTCTCAGCCTTTGAGCCAGCCAACTCTGAGCTGAAATCCTTGAAACTGTAATTAAACTTCTTCTCTATATTGCAGATGTCAGATAGTTTATCCAAGCAATAACAAAACTGATGCGTACATTATTATTAATTCTATCCCTGATAAAAGGTCAAGGCGCTTAGTACATTAATGTGCTGGTGACCTCTTCAAAAAAAAAAATGCCTGACCAACTATGTAGCCTTTGGTTTCAGGAAGACAGTCTTCTATCCAGTGGCCCCACCTTTTTGAAACAGGGACTAATTTTGTGGAACACAAGTTTTCCACAGAGTGGGTAGGAGATATTTTTTATTAATTAATATTTGTCATACATAATAATTACATTCCCCAGCATCACGACCTCAGCTCCACATCAGATCATCAGGGATTGAATTCTCATAAACAACATGCAACTTAGTTCCTCTCATGTAGTTTAAGTAGAGTTTTCTTTCCTCTGAAGAAAGAGGAGAAAGAGAGAAGGAAGAGAAGAGAGAGAGAAAGAGAGACAGAGATAGAGAGACAGAGAGAGAGTCTATCTCACAGAATGTGGAACTCAGGTGACAATGCAAGCAGTGGGCCTGCTGGGCTTCTCAGTTCCTAACAGGCTACAGACTGCTACCACGTTCATGACTCAGGGCTAGGGGTCCCCACTCTATAGAACACACTTGGAAGAAATCTGGACAGCATGGTTGTTTTCTCCTTCAAACTATAGCAGAATGTAATTTATCCATATGTCTTCAAGAGGCTGAAATCCAGTGGTCCACAGCCAGCTCCACCCCATCTCCAAGTAAAGCTTTATTAGAGCGCAGTCACAGTCACTATTTACACATTGTCTATACTTTTCCTACCATGACTGCAGCAGATTTGAATAGCTGAGACAGAAACCACATGTCCCACCAAGCCTAAAATATACATTGTCTACTGCTTTATAGAAAAAAAACAGATAATCCCTGCCTTAGAAATTTAGTGCACTGGGAATCCTAGAGCTCTAAACTATAGAAACATCATCATCAAAGCAAATTTCACTTTATGAATGGCATTTCAAGTTCATATACCCAACTGGCTAGAAGGAGAAAGGAGATCATCATTAGATATAGGATGCGGGCTGGAGAGATAGCTCAGCAGCATAGTACCTGCCTGGCAAGCACAAAGACCCAGGTTCGATCCCTAGTACTGCATGCCATGCTATGCCAGCCCCAAAACCAGGCGTGGTGGCACATGCCTGTAATCCCAGTGCTGAGGAGGCTGAGACAGGAGGTTTATATGAGTTTGAGCTGTGTAGTGAGACTGTGTATCACATAATTTTTTAAATACTATTTAGGTATGGGAAGCAAGAGCAAGTGGATGGGGGTTTGTAGGGTCTTCACACTATGTGCTGAAAAGAGCAAAAAGTGAGGGTCCTAGAAGACCTGGTGATGTGAAAGAAACAGAAAATAAAGCAATAGTGATGTGGAGGTCCTGATTCTACTTCAAGGTGCTGTTGTGCAATGTGTGCTTCCCCTCGCTGCCTCCTTGTAGTCTAACTACTCCCCCCAAAACATCAGCCTTTCTTTTTTGGGGGGTTATGGGGAGAACGGATGAATTCAGGCCTTTGCACCTGCCAGGGAAGTGCTTATGCTACTGAGCCATCTCCCCCGCCCCTATAGCCTTTGTTTATAATTATTCCTATCAATCAAGCACAATCCTGGAAAAGATTATTTTGTTGTGTTGTTTGATTCTTGTGGGCTAAGTATTATTTTCTACTTTGATAGATAAATAAACCTAGGCACTGGGTTGAAGCAAATTCTTCATCTTCCACATACAATCACAGGTTGAGCTTGTAGTCAAACCCTATATTGGCTGTCTCAGATTTTCCACTGTGCCTGAATAGAACTTGGCCCATACTAGAATTTTTCCCTAAATTCCTAAACACAGAGAAATGTTGATGAAATCCAGAAGACTAGAATTTCTTAGGCAGTGTGTTAGAGTTCAGCTTATCATTGGACAAGTTCTGTTTCTACCCATACTAATAATCTCCTGCTCTCTACAAGTTCCACTGTTGGTTTGGGATGAAGAGAAATGAAATGCAGGAAGGCCGGGTAAAGTGAGGAACCTTCCAGCGTCCTGCACAGATAGCAACCCCTATGAAATTTATCCTACCATGAAAGATAGAGAAGGGGATTCACTCCATGTGAATAGAAA
The DNA here is from genome assembly GCA_004027165.1 of Ctenomys sociabilis. NCBI lineage: Eukaryota > Metazoa > Chordata > Mammalia > Rodentia > Ctenomyidae > Ctenomys > Ctenomys sociabilis. The sequence continues at coordinate 46,992 of PVKA01002591.1, forward strand.
CACAGGAAGCTTACTGAAGAATAGACGAAAATGCACTGTTTGAAAATGGCAGCTGCAAACCTTATCTTTTGTATTCCACTACTCGTCAGCTTTTCATAGCCAAATGTAAATTAGAAGAAATATAATTTAGTGTTTAGAAAATATGTCTAATTTACCACCCTAGCTACACAATTTGTCTTCAAGTAAGGAATCCTACATCAGCTTTTTAAAATGATGGTGATTAAGTAGACTACAATATACTTCCAGTGCTCCTTTCCTTTCATTATTTGTGGCATCCTGATGAAAAGTAATTAGGCTTTGGCGAGTTCTCCTCTTCGATGTAATTTGGAGCACTTATCTGAGATGCTCAGAAGGGAGCTGGCGTGAGGACTGAAAGAGAACACCTGTTTCGATTTACATAAAGGAGCTCCTGAGAACCTTCTCCTCTGCTATGAATACACTTTTCTGCAAAACAGAATATTGACTGAGAGACAGACGGCTAATGAGCTGCCTCTTCCAGCCAACGACCTCACTGAAAAGACATCAGGAATTAAATGGTGTATTTATTTACAATTACAGGAAGAAAAAGAGAACAATGGTCAGGAACATAAAATTAACAAGAGAAGAATAGGGAGATAAAGGGATATCTCATCCCAGGAACTAACATATTCTCAGTAAAAATGCTCCTCAGCTACTCAGGTGCTTTTAACACAAACTGCATAATTCGGGACTCCATCAGTTTCTTCAAAATGGGGTCTGCAGAAAATGTATGTTTTATTGTTTCCAGCACATATTCGTGGATGTGAAAATTCTATCCACACTCTTCTCATTGCATGAAAGGTAGGAAATGAGCGCATTTGTGGTCCATAAAGGGAAGAGGGTCTCAATGCTTTATGAAAACACTAAGGTGTTTCATTTTCTGAGTGGAATTTGTGAAGCCTCAAAAATATTTTGCAAGATTATTGGCTGCCTTTACTTTCCATGAAAAGGCTCTATAGCTATTACCTGGCTTTCTCATCATACCTTAGGAAACTCCAGAAAGCACTTCCACAGATACGAACACTTGCCCCAGCTGTATTCTTTAGATAAATATAAGTAAGCAGGGTACCAAATATCTAAAACATAATTTAGGTGGGTGTACTGAAAATGAGTTAATGGACTGCAGAGCTATTTGTTTTTCTTTGCCACCTCTTTTTGTTTGTCTTTAATGGGCATAGAATATTCCAATGGAAGCTAGGGAAGGAAAATGCTACAAGTTCTTCTGGTTATTTATCTTTAGGACACATTAGGATTTTTTTCATCCTACCAATTTTTAAAGTATTATACAGGACTGAGTACATGCACTTTAAAACTTTTTATTGGGATGTAGTGACTATCGAGAGAGCCTATCCACTACTGTGCAGTATTTTTTTGGATCAGATATGCTCATAGAGAGGCAGCCAGATCCAGAAACGGAACTTTCACAGGCACCTAAAGGAGTGAGAGGAAGCTCTCAGGTTATTACAGTGATATTCCCTCTACGGACTCACACAGTCATAGACTGGCTTTACTTATTTTCATGATCAGCTGAAGATTTTGCTTAATTGAACGAAAACCATCGAAAACACTCATGGAGACACTGAGTCACCTGTGTGATGCCACGCAGCTCCTAAACAGCAAAGTCTAAACATTTTCTCTAGTGTGCTTCCATACGACTTCCTGTGGCATCTAAAATTTTAATCACCAATGGAGTAAAGAGTCTATACAATACGTTTCCCTTTTGGGAACACAAGTAATTTTGGACTGCTTTAAACATTAGGATCAAAGGATATTCCCCTTCAATGCTTTATCCATCCTAGATCTTTTATAATGTGCCCATCAACCTCTACCAGCTCAACACCTAGGAACAAAGATTAAGCACAGGAAAAGGAAGTGAGACACGATCTATGGTGAGGGCTGGCCAGATAGCAAGACTAACTAAAGTGCCTGCTTAGGCAGAGCACAGTGGCCAGGGTTTGATCCCCTGTGTGCCATGTAGGCCCTGCCCTCAGAGCACACTGAGACAGCAATTAAGAATGAGCATGGTGGTGCTTGCCTATAATCCCAGTGCTTGGGAGGCTGAAAACAGGAGGATCACTATGAGCACGATCTACATAGTGAAACCCAGTAGACCTGTCCTAAATACATTTAAAAGAGAGGGGGATAGAGAGAGATCTATGGTGGTCAGATCTCTTATCATCTTGTGCTGTTCAAGCCATAGCACTCAGATATCACTGGTTCTGTATTAATCAGTATTCTGCAGAGAAAAAGATTAAGGTAATAGGAGATGTGTGTGTGTGTGTGTGTGTGTGTGTGTGTGTGTGTGTGCGCGTGTGCACGCAAGTCCACATGTATGGACACTAATGAGGTATTTTAAGGAACTGGCTTACATGATTACAGAGGCTGGCAATTCCTATAGGAGAGGCAGAAGGCTTAGGGAGGTGCTGCCATTGCAGTCCAAGTTTAAAGGTGATCTGGAGGACTTCCATCATCATTTAGAAAGGTCAGTCTTATCCTTCAAGGTCCAGGTCCTCCCACTTCACAGTGAGCAATCAGCTTACTTTTTTATATGGCAACAACACCTAAAAACTACTGCTGTGCTTTGCGTCTGGTTTTGCTCAAAGTCTGTGTACTAGAGATATAGTCCTACTGAAGCCAGGTGAAAGCAGAGGAACACTGCAAAAGGAAGTGCTCACAATGGGCCTCTTAGGAGGCCCTTAGGTCTCTGGTGTACTGCCTGGGATGCAGATAGCTCTGACCCCTCTGGAGCTCCCAGGAGAGCTATTATAAAAGCCTGGCCAGGGCCCAACCCAGCCTCTCTCTGCTTCTGTGTGGAATGTGATCGTTTCCTCCCATGTACGCCACCAACCCTATTCGTTGTCAGCTAGTATGGCTACATACGGGTCTCCATCAGAGCCTGAGCCGGGCTCTATGGACTCAGTCTCAAAAGCTCAGCTAAATCTACCTCTTTTCTCCCTAAAATAAACCAGTCTAATGTATTTTAGTGTAGCAGTCAAAAGCTAACACAAACATATTCACAAAAATATTAGAAAAATATCTGACCAGGTATCTGTGTACCATGTCGTTGCGAAGCTGACATATAAAATTATCACAGGTACATATCACATGCCTTCTCTTGGGGACTGACAGTTAATTGTGATTATCAACTCTGCCGGGTTACAAAGCAGATTAGGATGTCTAGGGATATTTCTAGAGATCATGGGATGTAGGCCAGCAAAGTCTGCTTGCTGGTGGAACCATCGGATTGGTTTGTGGTCCAGATGGAATGAAAGGGAAGAAAGAAGAAGTCGGCCTATGTCTGAAAAGCTCCATTCTGCCTTTGCTACTGTCATTGCCTGCAGCAATCAGATTCCAGGGTCTTCATCTTTCACCACGGACACGCTCCAAAAGTTCCTCAGGATTCTTCCAGGCTCAAACTGGTGCTGCAGCTGTGATCCCTCTTGGCCTGTGAATTCCAGCTTCTCGAACTGAGCCGCTCTGGTCCTCAGGCTCTCTGGTGCACAGATAATCCTGTCTCCCCATCCTCATCCCGTAACCCTAGCTGGGAAATTCCTGGCCTTGAAGGGAAAAAAAAAAAAAAAAAAAAAAAAAAAAAAAAAAAAAAAAAAAAAAAAAAAAAAAAAAAATATATATATATATATATATATATATATATATATATATATATATATATATATATCCTGTTCTTCTGAAAAAGAAATTACAAGTTAACAATAGAGAGTTTCAAAGTCTGGAGCATTCTTTACATCTGACCTAGAAAATAAAGCATCCAACTCGCTACTTATTTCCACAGCAACAGGAAGCATTAGTAATGTGCTCACTGACATGCTTCTTGTTATGTGAAGAAAGCAACATAGTTTGTATGGAAAAGTCCAAAAATGGCTAACTTTAAACCTATTTCAGCTTAGTTGGAATCCTGCATTTCAGCACAGTTGTTTTTTAAGTAATTTTAGATATTCTAGTTGATATGCTTATGTTCTCTGAATTCATGTTTACTTGTGTGAAGTTGGACATTTATAAAATCAAACTATTGCTATCAATGATAATATCCATTTATTAGTCTGTTTCCTGCTCTAGACTGTCAGCTCCTTGAGGGTGACATTCTTTTTTTCTATTTTTCATTCCCTAAGAATGTTCATTTGTTGTGGCTTGACGTGACTTGGCATGGCTTGCTTTGGTTGTATCTGTGTGTGTGCATGCACAAGGATACATGGACCACAGTATGCTGATGCTGAAGCAGATCTTGACTTTTGGGAGTTCTATGAACCTAGGACTCTAAACAGCAGCATTTTCCTTGGATTTCTAGAAGGTCCACTACCATTAAATTCTTCCAAGTCTACCTGCATGGCTAAATATCCATGACTATACATCTGGATTAGCACCCAAGGAGTTATAGAAGTACAAAATCACTACTAAGTATGTGTAAAAGTTACTCATAAATAACTTCCATGACTAATAACATAGAAACTCAAGTACTATTTAGTAATTTAGGAGGCAGCACTCTGACCCCAGATACTAAAATAGGTTGCCAGGAGGAATGGATAAGGTTTTTTTGTTGTTGCACTTGCCAGGCAGGTGCTTATGCTACTGAGCTAGCTCCCTGGTCCCAGGATAAGGTTCTTAACTTCAAAAGGTTTCTAAAACAGTGGCACTGATCCTCCAAAATAATGTTCAGGAGGTAAAAGTCATAATTTATTTTCAAGTTCAACAAAAAAGACTAAAAATAATAATTCAATATGTAAAGCACCCAAATTTACAAAAATTGTACTCATATTGAAGATGTTGTTATTATTTAAAATTCCCTACAGTTTTAAAAGAGAATTTATTTAAGGACTGGCATAAAAATCTTCCGGTTGGTATTTCTCTTAAAATGGTCTTTATGAAACAATACATGAATTGAAAAAAAAGGAAAAGTAAAATGCCAGAATTTTCAAAATAATTCAAAAAATATTTTTAATTTAAAGAACAAATGCATTAAATTTATGACATTAAAAGTAAATATTAGCAAGACACATGCTTCATTCTTAGTGTTCAGAAGATGTGTTTAACAGTTCATATTACTGAATATCTTAAGGTGCTTGATGTAAAAATACAGCCTGTGCCTTCACCTAAGACTTATTTTCCTGCAAGACTTGAAATGGAAATGTGAGGTCAAATCTAGACATCTAATAACACTAAGCGTAGTGAAGTTAAAGCTCTGTTTTCAAAAATCTAACAATAACAAAAACAAAGTCATGATAAACTGAACAAATACTTCTGAGAAAATCTCAGAACCTGACTTTGTTTAGCAGGGGAAAAGAAGTATATTCAGTAAATATGAGTCTTATCCTCTGACCCCTCATTTTCATTTCTAAAAAGTGGTATTAATCTTTATCATGTTTCCATGTAGCAATGGGATACAGGGACAGATAACCTTAACAGTTAAACAGCTCTGCATTTGATTCCCTGTCTTGCAACTTACTGGTTGCATAACTGAGGTTCATGAATTTAACTTCTATATAGTTTAGTTTCCTCATCATTAAAATGGAAGCACCCATCTCATAATATAGAATGTTGAAATAAATAAATGAATACATAAAAATGATTACCTAGCTCAGTATACAGCAATAAGGTACTCAAAAATTTAAATTTCCTTTCTTATTGATACTATAGATACTTTCTACTGTTTTCAGTGTTTTACTAATAATCATGAACTAAAACTATGTTAGTGGCAAAAGACTAACAAATTGCATCTTATAATTTCATTTATATTAATGATGTTAACATTTTAGAGTAAATTAATTTCTAAGAAAAAAATGGCAGTACAGATGCAAACTTACAAAGCCTCCTTTCCAAAACACAGTCAAAATAATCAAGAACATATCAGTAAGATTTCAACTAAGAACTTTTGCCTACTTAATTCAAGAAGTGGTAAAAATGTAAAAGCATTTAAGACCAAATCAAAAGATTCAGCACATGATTTCTCCTGATTTTAAGATATTCATGCTATAGGGCAAAGGTGGGTGCCCTGAACCTTCAAAACCCTACTGGCTGCCCTCCAACCCAGACTGGCCAGGAATGACTGGGATGTGCACATAGGTGGCACTGAGGAAGGATGGCAGGCATTGATAAAAACACCAGAGTGGAAGCGTATCATGGAAAACCTATGCAAGATTTAAGCAGGATTACAAGTGTGTCCCATATGCCCATCTGGATCCTTCTTTCATATTTTTAATGAATTAATCCAGCCAATCCAGTTGCCTATGCAGTCAATCCAACTGCCTAGATAGCAAATAAGTTGCCCATGCAGTTATATAGTGATAAAACCCCATCAGCCTGGCTTAAAATTCTCATAGCAACAACCAAATAAGGAAATAAGACATTACAGCTAAAGATATTAGAAGACAGTTCTGTACATTCAAACATTCTATATCCAACTAAATCATCATTTTTGTATAAAGATAATACAAGGGCATTTTAAAGATACAGAATAATTAGAAAGTACAAATTCTATGAATCCTTTTTGAATGGTTTTTCTTCTTTCTTTCTTTCTTCCTTCCTGTTTGCAGTGCTGAGAATCAAGCTTCCTGAACTTTTATAATTTTTTTATGTTACATTATTTTGGGACAAAGTCTCACTAAGTTTCCCAAGCTTGCCGAGAACTTGTGACCATGCTGCCTCAACAACTGAGAATTATGAGAGCCCAGGTATGTGCCACATACCCATCTGGATCCTTCTTTAATATTTTTTATGAATTAATCCAGTCAACCCAATAGTGATCTAAAGAAAAAGGACTTCTTAATAAAACCACCAGAGTGGAAGCATATCATGGAAAACTTATGCAAGATTTAAGCAGAATTACGAGTGTGTACCATATGCCCATCTAGATCCTTCTTTTATATTTTTAATGAAATAGGGGGTTACAAGGGATGGAACTCGGGGCCTTGCGCTTGCCAGGTAGGTGCTTATCCCTCTGAGCTAACTCCCCAACTCTAAAATGTTATGATGGAGAAATACACATTTTATAATTATTCAAATTTTTATTCACAAGCAAGAACTTGTCCACAGAGTTCTGGAAAAAATTACTTAGTTGTGTGACTTTAATACCTATTATTACATTAACAAAACATGTACTAAATATGTTACTGTTTTATCTCATTGAACCCTGGCATCAATCTCATAACTTTTATTGTTATTACTTAATAATAGATGATGTAAAGCAGTTAGCTAACGAACCCACAATCTTTCTGCCAAAAGTCGTAAAACCTGGATTCAAAGGCAGGCAACTCAGAACACCATATTTTCTTAACTACATTATATAAGCAGAATAAATTATAAAAATTCCCCTTCAGAGAGTAAGTGCTGATTGACCCAGGCTGACTGGATAATAGGCTGAGACAGAAAACTGCTTTCATTTCTGCCGAGCAGCAGGCCATGAATTTCATGACAGTCTATGAGTCTGTGGCTCTGCCTCGAGGGACCCTTGTTACACTGGTCCTATGAAGTGAATGGCCAGGGTCTCCCAACCACCCCCACTTCAAAGGTCTGACAGTTTGTGTCCCCTTCAGAATTCATATGTGAAATCTTACTTTCCAAGGTGACAGCATTAGAAGGTGGAGCACTGGGGAGGCAATTAGAGTGAGAGAGCGGTACCTTCAGAGATGGGATCAGTGCCCTATGAGCGCTTCCCGGAAAGCACTCTTGGCACTTTTACCAACATAGGTCATGGCTAGAAGGTGGCATCTACAAACAAAAATCTAGGCCCTCATCAGACCGCAAATCACCGGGGCCTTCATCTCTGACTTCTTAGCCTCTAGGCTGTGAGAAATACATTTTGATTCTATACAAGTCCCATAGCATCCTGAGCAAGCTATGGCATGCAGTGCCTATTATTTGATAGACCTCACAGGACCTACCATATAGCTGGGCATTCCTCAGATTTGTTATAATGAAGACACACAAAGCACCATCAGAAAGGAATAAAGGAAAGGAGGATCAGTCTTGAAGAAACTAGATGTAGTCTTCCAACAGTTCTCTCCCAGGGGAACTGCCCAGGACGTGCCTAGTTCTTAGAGCAAAAGGTGACAGCAAATGTGGTGACAGCAAGTACAGTGACATGTGGAAAGTGCTGTCTCCCAACACAGCTCCCTGGTGACCCACTGTCAAAGTTTTCTGCCGGGGGTGGCTAGGTGGGCACCTCCTGCCTAGTATGTGCTGAATTCTACAGTCCCAGAAGGAATATGGGCATGACACATAAACACATTCTTTGCGCAGTTCAGATGCAGTGAGCCATCCTTACTTTGTTCTGTATTTAGGACAGGGTGTGCAGGGTGTAGAGGGTCTCACTGTGTAGATCGGACTCTTAGTGATACGTCTGTGTTCAGCCTCCCAAGTGCTAGGATTACAGGTGTTTGCCACCATGCCCAGTCTCAGCATGCCCCGGGGGTGAGGCTGGCACAGCAGGCCCAGGGATCAAATTCCAAACTCCTGGCCCCTGTGTCTGCCTAATCAGGTGCTTTAATCAATTGAGCTATTTGGCTGGCCCCATCCTTATATATAGTTTTGTGTTATTTTGTTTTTAATATCAGTGCAGAGAGCTATTTACCAAGCAAATCCCAGAAGCAGCAGAGGGCCAGCGTTGCACGCAGGTTTGCTAAGTACAAGGCAGGCTTCAGCCAGTAACAGCGTTTTTCTGCATTGTGAATGTGGAATACTCAGCCATATTAATCTCAGTCTCCCTGAGATCGATTGACCCCACACTGCAGTCTACCATTCTACACTATTTTCTTTGATTTTCTTTTGCTTTTCACTATTCCAAACTGCTCTCTTCCCTGATTTTTGCACTGGTCATAATTACTCATTTCTAGAAATATCTCTGTTTGAGTTGCCAGCAATACAAGTTCAAATTGTGTTAAGTAAAGGAATCAAATGAAAAGGAAGTACTGAGCATCTCAAAGGCCGAAATACAACCCTGTAGCCATTCTTCTGTCACCTCTTCTGCTCCACACTGTGACACCAGACAAGGCACACTGATAAGGTCCAAATGTTTTGAGTAAGTTTAAAACTGGCAAAGAAAAAGAGCCAATGAATTTCAAAGTTTGTCATTCAGTTTGTACATATAAAGATCAGTTAGAGCCCCAGGTATCATGTTAAAAGTAGCAAATACATAGGATGTTAAATTCAGGATGTTAAATTAATACATTCTGCACTGAAGCAATACATAATCTTCAGATAGGAAAGCTGAAATGTGCCTTCAACTTTCACATGAAATAAGCAAATGGTAGGCACTGACACTGGATATACAACAGCAAACAAAATCAGTAAGGTTTCTACCTTCACTGTCAGGATTCATCGAGTTGGTAGCATTAGAAAGGAACCTGGGGGCTGGTGAGATAGCTCAGCGGTCTAAAGTGCCTGCTTAGGCAAGCTTAGGCAGGCCCAGGGGACCACAGTTCGATCCCTGGCACCACATGCCATGCCAGCCACACCCTCAGGGTGGGCTGGACCAGCCAAAAAAAAAAAAAGGAACTTACACGTAAGGATACATCAGTATGATGGCATGATGTTGCTATCACAAAAACATGTGATAAAATTATGCTTTTGCAAAAGGAGACATATATGCAACTGACAGGATAATTTCTAATTAAATATGTTAATTTATGTCATTACTTGGAGAATGTCACCCACAGTGTTTGAATTCTCAGAAATATCTCTACTCCACAAGGCCCTTTTAAGTTTCTTTGATGCCAGGCAGCACAGAATTTGCTCAGTCTTGTAGGTAATCATGGGCAGAATTCAATATCATACTGTAAAAGGTGAAGTGTCCGCTTGGTTCTTCTGTTTATCACCTCATTTTAAGGAAAAACTAGAATATTTTTCTGTATGTAGCAATAAAATACAATAGAATGATTTTGGAGAATTTCAATAATAGGTTTAGAATCAACAAAAACATTTGAAGAGAATTACAATAAAAATTGTCATTGCTTCTTTTCTTATTATTTTTTTTTCCTCAATAATTAGAAAATGTTAATCCTTCTGTTTTTCTAAGAAGTCATAGTAATTTTTTTTACAGAAACAGTGCTTCCTATATAATGCCTAGGATTTATTCTCACCTTTTGCGTGTATCTCAATTTTTTCTGGCCTTTTTTCATTTACATTCTTCTCTTTTCTCTTCCTTCAATTTGCTCCTCCTCCTTTTATACTAGGCTCACCCTGTGACTTGATCCATAATAATGGCTCTGACTGTTGACTTAAGTGGCATTCTTAAGTGATATCAACAAACAACGTATCTGGTCATTTGGGTCTGAGGTTACACAGGGCAAATCTGTACTAGAACCTGTACTGGTCATAATGAGTCATTTCTACAAATATCATTCTGTTTGAGTTGCCAACAGTATAGGTTGAAATGTGTTAAGGAAAGGCAATCAAATGAGAAGGAGGTACTCTGCGGCCTTTTGTTAGAACTGTGAAGATCTTCTGGGACCAATTTCATGCTCTAACCTTAGGACTATCATTTACCTCTTAAAACAGTAGAAGATTTAGAATTCTGTCCCCAGAGTCTGCTGTATCAGACACACAAGCAACCAAGGGCTAACATCTCTATGCTCTGTCCCTCACCTTCACCTCATCAGAAACCGATGAGTGAATTCCCAAGGGAGTTCCCCTCAACTTAGTACACCAGAATATTATGTTCACCTCCTTGGGGGTCTAGGATAAAACATTTTTCCTTATTTTGTTCTTAGTACACTGCCTGTGTACTCTATATTTACTTTGATTTTCCCCAAAGAACTACTTACAGCTAAGAAAGCATCCAAGACAAATATCTTTAAGTTGAAGAAGTTAGTCAAGGCAATGAATTAAAATAATTTAAACCAAAGTTGGATAGTAAATACTGTCTACATCTCTCCAAGCATGCAGTCGTATTTTATCCTAGCTTTATTTTGCATTTTAATTACAGATATGTTCCATTGAATGACTGTCTTCTTCTGCACTCTATAGCATTTTTTTAAATTTATGGGTTTCTTCTTCTTAATGAGGATCTGTAGTCTAGATTCACTGTCTTCAACACAATAGATGACTTTTCTCCTAAAATCATTTTATTCTCATTACTCTCACTAGAACTCTGATAGATTTTCAGAAAGATAGCTGTTTTCACTTTTATTTCTAAAAGCACAAACCCCAGTAGATATCTTTCCTGTTTGTTTTTCATTTAAAATACAAACAAAAAGTCTTAGTTCATTTTGTAATCACATAGTACCAGATGAATTCCATCTGGAACTGAGTTCCAAATTAATTCCACGTTGTTTTCATTAAAATTCTATTCATAATGAAGCAATAAAAAAAACTGGCACAGGATGACATATGTACAGTATGCTGTTTCACAAATATAAATATGCAGAAAAATCTATTTTCCTTTGCATAAGCTAAAGTAAAGAAAAGCTATCATAACTTTCTGATTTCAAAATTCAAAAGTACTTCTGATTTTTAATTAATGCCAACTGGTTTACTGAAAATTATCATTTTAGCTACACTAATTTATGGGAACCGTGTGATATGTACAACGTGTAGTGATTTAATTGGACTAGCTAACATCTCTGTCTCATTAACATTTGCCTCCTTAATTTTTTATTAAAATGTTGTCATTAGAAATGTTTTGAGGTACAATGTAATATTTCAATACATCGTGTACTGATAAAATTAGGAAAACTAATATTTCCATCTCGCTATCATCACTTTGCATCGGGAGCATCTGAGTTCCTCCCCTGCAGCCATTCATAACTATACAGCAGGTCACTGTGATCTGTTCTGTGGCTCTGTACGGCTGCAGGGGGACCCATTCTCTGACCACAACCACTCCTCTCCCTCCTCCTTCCCAGCCACTAGTAATCACTAAGATGTAAACATTCTGATCAAGGTATTTTTACCAGTACATATGAGAGAGAGCACACAGAATTTTCCTTTCTGCCCCTGTCATATTTTATTAAATGTGATATATTCTGATTCCAACATGGTGCTGCAAATAACTGGGCATTCTTTTTGCAGATGCAAACTACTCCATTGTGAAGAAACCTGTTCCCGCTGATGCTGAACTCACAGGTTCAGCCCCGCTGTGCACGCTGCGGAGGGAGTGGCACCTGCTAATTCACTGCACCCCTGGGGGCCAGCATCACCTGCTTACCCCCTCTGCGGGTCAGGTGCCTTCACCTAAGTTTAACCTCCATTTTCCTATTTTGCTTAGGAATACTTGGTTCTAGATTTAGATACTGGTATTGTTCAGATCTCAAACGTCTCCACAGCGTTCTGTGTGTCTGGAGGGTGACTAAGACGTGCGGGCACCGCAATATCCACTGAGTTCGGTAGCTCAGTGGACTGTAGGACACGGGACCTGGTTGAGGCCGGAGCCTGGGCCTGAGCTGGAAAGGTGTATTTTGCCCCTGCCTCCTCACATTTTTCTCCCTGCTTGCTGGCTACTATTAAGTTCCTTCCCCCCCACCACGCTCCTCTCCTAGAACACTTCTGCCCTGGAGCCAACAAAGCATGGATCGAGACCAAGGGTCAAAATGACTCTCTGCTTCTTTGAGTTGTGGCCCGAGAATTTTGTTCCAATGACAGGGAAGTGTCTCAGCCAAATACTTTTTCTTACACAAATTATTAAAAGATTTTCAGAACTTCAAGTTAGATATCCTTGAAAATTAAATAATGTAAGAGGTCTTAACTAACTCAGACACTTCCAATGCCAAAGTGATGGACTGTCAGCTACTAGATTTGCAAACCAAAAGAAAATTAACAACAGTAATTTCTTTGAAGCTATCATCTCTTAAGTTTAAAAAAACCTATAAAACACTTAAGTATATGTTAATCTAATAATTATACTTGCTACCAATTAGATCTTTTACAGTGAATGAGATTACTACCCAGCCTGTCTTTTCATACATAGCAAACAGGCTTTGTACTAAACAGAGAAGGTGGGTTGGGGCAAGAAGATTCACGTAAATTACAACATGAATCATATGTTCTGAACTGTCAAGGTAAAAGTCCCAAAGTCAGGCTAGGAAATTTCATTTTTAAATATTGATAAAAATCTAAAACACAATATTAAGACAGCATTAATCTTTACTCAGCAACCCGTACTTCAACAGTATAATTATTGAAAAAATTTTAGTGGAATGAGAAAAAATGTGAAGTAAATAAAACTTTTATTAACTTCCTTCATAAAATTTTAAGTAGCACAATCTCTCCCTTATTTTTTTAAAAATTGTTCCTGGCAATTAAATATTAATTTTATTTTTGAGCGCAAAGGCACATTTTAAATCTAGCAAGATTTAAGCAGAAATGGAAGACCTCAATTCACTTGAGGCCACTTAAAGAAAATAAATTGAAAGCTCAGTTATAAAAAGTAACTTAATTGCATTGAGTTCTTCATAGTAATGTACCAGCATAGGACAATTAACTTTTGAAGGAGAAGTAGATCTTGCCTAACTTTCTAACCTTCACATCTAGCTCCTTGCAGAGAGTAAGTATGGACTCAGAATTATACTTGACAAACGAACAGAATGAAGACAGGGCATAGTCGCCTCATTACCACACTGGAGAACAGAAAGCAAAAGGTTTAAAATGTTTTAAAAATGTGTTCAGATGTGGATTTCAATTTCATGTTGTATCCAGTTAATAAAGTTCCAAGAAATCAATGACAAATGGGAGGAAAGACCTTGCAGAAGAAAATAAAGCAAGAGGAAAAAGACCGAAGGCAAGGGTGGAAGACAGCTCCCAACTGCAGAGGGAGGGAGACAAAGTGTGGGCGGCAGAGAAAGCACTAGGCCAGAAATACAGGGAAAGATGGTTATAGGAAATGTTGGTGTAGAATATGAGCAAAATTTAATTGCTCGGAGTGTCTTCCAGTAAAGTATAATAAATGTCTTTCTATGACCTGTAGTTTATAGACTGAACGTCTCATTATTTATCTCTGAAATATGAACCAATTGGTCAATTGCTAGTCACAGTTTTTTCTACTCTGTTTTTCCTATGCACAGCAACAGGCTCCTGCAGAAAAGCATCCCTTGAGTAATAACAGGTCAGGTGAAGGGTAATCCTGTATTCAGCTCCATCCTGAGGATCTCCACTCCTCTACATGCAGCTGAACAATGCCCGGGATACAGCTCAGCATCACAGTGCCTGCTCAGCAAGCGCAATGTCCTGAGTTCGATTCCCCATACCAAAAAGATACATAAGCAATTGAATCTTTTCATGAAGTGAAGAGCATCTTTGAGATGCAAATAAACATTATTTCATTGTTATTTAAGATGAAATTTCATTACCAATATCCAACACAATATTGGTCACATGACATAAAACCAAAAACTATTTCTAAATTCAGCTTTTTGGTTTAATGTTGTTATGGAATAATGTTAATCATGAAAAGGGCATTTTGAAACTTGGTATTCTAATGTTCAAATCTATCTCTATAATCAATTAGCTGTATCACTTTCAATTTTATGACACCATCTGTATCTTCCCTTTTATGCCTCCATAATTTAATTAACAATATTTTATTTGATTAGCTTGAACGAAAGGACAGTGCTAAAACCCTCAGCTATTATCCTGGCTGAGGACCACTGATCAGTGCATGTGATCACTGAGCCCTATCACAGTCTTTCTTTCCCATTCACTGCATCTCTGAGTTTTGTTTTGTTTGGAAAGATCTAAAGTAATAGAAGTTCATCACTATGGTTATACAGAACAAGATGTACAAAAGACCCTCTGATTACATCAGAAACCATAGAATATTCTCAATGAAATTTCAAGGGATAGAGTGTGCTTCAGAAGGAAATAGGTTTTTAAAAATAATCTCCTTTGGGCTAGGGAGACAGCTCAGAGGTCTAAGCACCAGCCCAGCAAGCGGAAGGACCCAGGTTTGATCCCCAGTACTGAATGCTGTCCTGGCCACTGATACTGATGCATGGTGACACATGCCTGTAATCCCAGCACTGGGGAGGCTGAGCTAGAAGGATCATTCCAAGTTTAAACTGTGTAACCAGACCCTGTACCAAACAAATGATTAAGAAAATTTTTTAAAATATTCCACTGCCTCCCACTACTGACTACCTACATGAAAAGTGGCCAAATACAGAAAGGAAGCCTATATTCCACCTTTCTTCTGATTTCCTTCTCTATTCTTGCTTCCGTTTTCTTCCCTTTTAATTTTTCTAAGCAATGACCAAGAACCAACTGTAAAAGTACAAGTAGCTTTATAAATGTAAATGTGCTTTGTTTAGTGAAAATCAGTTTCTGATCACTCATACAGACCCATACTTTTTTTGCAATTAGAAAACTATGTTTCTAATTAATTTATCATCTATGAGATGTTTAATTTTTCTGATTAATCACAAATTTTAGCTGCAGGTTTCTCTTCCTTCTTAAAATTAGACCAAAAAAATAAATAAATAAATAGTCTAAAAACTGTTAAAGAAAAAAATTCTTCAGGGAAACTTGCTCATGCACTGTAAGGCAGGCCACACCCAGGATCTTCACAGCCTGAGTGCAGAGCACAGCAGAGGGATTCCGCAGTGAGGGTGGGGGCTGGGCTCAACCCCAAACACAGCCTGGGCAAGTGGAGATGAGCTCGAGGCCAGCCTGAACTGCATAGTGAGACCCTGTCTCAAAAAGACAAAAAAAAAAAAAAAAGAATCAAAGCCCAAGAGTCAGTGGATGGAGGACTTCTGCAGCAAATGTCCATATTTGGAAATGAGATTCTGGTTCACCTGATCCAGTAAGATCTTGCTGAAGGCGGGCTAGGGTCATCTGACATCACCTGGGGATGGTGCAGGGTCAGACTCAGGCCAGATCCAGAGTGAGCAACGTCACAGTTGTAGGGTTCTTGCCAAATTGAATTGGAGCTGTTTTTGCTAAAATGAAATTTTACAAAGACTCAAACTTGATTTTACTAAATTTAGAACCTAGGAAATGTTTCAGGATCCTATGTTTGGTCAAGCAAAGAGTATTGGCCAAAATAACTCATTAAATCCTTGGGGAGTTCACTGTTTAAATAAACTCTAGTGACTTCCTATTTAAATCAAATATATCTCTAAACTTGGATTTTATGTTTCTATAAAACAGCCTGAGATATTGCAGCAAATATAGTTACAGTGGAGTATAAGAGGGAAAACAACATGATAAAGATGATTCTGTAAGATTCTCTTATGAAATATCTTCCTCTAATATCAATATGAATATTATTGGCAGGCAGTGTGGTTAACATATCCAAGGAGAAATATAGCATTGAAATGGTGTCAATTAAATAAAAAAATATTATTATCTCAGAAACCTAAACCAGGACAGAGGAATTTTATGAAAGAAAGGAGTGTTGGATAGGACCTGCAATCTAGGAAAACAAGAAATAAGAAAACCAATTAAAACAATGGTCCAACACTTTAAGAAGAGCATCTTACAAGACACATGACTGAGTCAACAAAACCTCTGGAAAAATGGCAGGAAGTTGCTAGAAGAAAGCTGAAGTTTCTAGGTCTTTTCCATAATTAACTCAACTTATCTAGACTTATCTGTACTACATAAGCTTTAAAATTTGGGTAGTGAAAGTAAGCAGGATTTTTTTCATTAGTCACTTGCACAGAAATGCATTTCTGACCAGAAACTGATGGCATAATAATCAGGAGTCCCAATTTGTGAAGACAAAAGAGAATCCAGGAACAGCAGCTCCCCTCCTAAAGGTTGTGCAGATGCCAGAGCTGCACCTCAGTACCTTCCATTTTAGATGTGCAAGATCACTTTCTGAGCCAGAAGTAGTTGAGAGTTACGAAGCACTCCTATGGTCTTACTTATTAGACACAGTCCTTGCAAGGCATCTAGTCTAATCCCTGTTTTCATTAATGTCGGACCTGAGATCCTGCCCCAGAAACCTGCCACATAGCATGTGGCCTATAGGTAGAGAAGAAGGCTTTCACTAGGCAGATGTTATCAGCATGTGTGTGCAATATGTATGTCTATCTGTATACTGATTCAACTAATATTTTAGTAATGTTTATATAATAGTTAATTAAGTTAATATTTTCATTACTATTGATTCATTCATAAAGAACAAGAAACTATATAACATTCTAACAGGAAAATTAAAAGAACTTTTGGAAAAAGGATAACAAAGTCACTTTATACCATCACAATGCACAAATAAAGATCTTCATTTCCAAAAACACAGACTATGAACAGCAAAGTCACACCAGGTCATTGTGAGAAAGAAATGTCCAGCAAAAAAGTATGCCCTCAAGAAGCAATGTTAGCTCTTTGACCACTCTTGTAAGTTTGATCCTTGCATCTTTGGTGACTTTGACAAGCATTCCATCCTGTTCAATCAAAGAGGAGACTGAGTAGGAAACCAGTCATCTTAAGCCAACTTAAATGATTATAATCAGTGAATAGCAAAGTGACCTAAATAGAATGACTCTGAAAGCAAGATAGAAATAATTCCTCAGTGTCTTCAATGACTCTAACATAAGCAGATTCATAGGGCTCTTTGACATAGACTTTCCACAATTGTTATCATTGAATTAAAGATCTGAAAAATAAGGCATAAAATTCTCAACCTACCAAGGCTCTGATTCAATATGTTGCTTAGATTTCTTAATGATCTGACCATAGCCACACAGAAAACTCTAAGAAAGGTTCTCTGAGCTCATTGAAAATTTTGCATCTTCTTTATGCATTTAATGCAAGAGAATACCTCTTCTTCAGTTGTCATAGGCATTGTAACACTGGAATCATTAGTCTTGTAAAAATTAAAATGCCTGAGTCAATATATCTATATTCCATCAGCCACCTGTTCCATTTATCGCATTCAAACCGAAAGCTTCTCGTGCATATCAGAAGACCTTCACTTCCCTTGACACTGAGAAGGTGAAAGCAATCTCAACTTGCACTTCCCCTCATCTGCCCACTGTTTCCACACCCAAATTCTCTGCCTTCCTGGAACCCCACGGAGCAACTACTTATGCTTCTCAATTCCATTCACTATTGCTGCATCCAATTTTTTGCGTAACATTTCTCCCTTCTCTTCTTAATCATTAGCATTTTCCTACTCTAACTGATCATTTCCCTTAACATGAAAATATTTTTCAATAGCTCTTATTTATAAGAAAACTTTATGTATCCTCCTCCTGCTGTTGCCTTTTGGAGCAAAATTCAAATTCTATAGTAAGACTGCCATATTTTACCCACATAATGGCCTTGAACCCAATGTCCTTAATTTGTATGGTAAAATATCCCCTTTCTTCTTATCACTACCATAGACAGAATCTAAGATCTGACAACCAAGCTCTCACAATCTCCCTTTCATTCAACAGTGATCAAGGCATTTCAAGATAATATAAAATCGTAATTTAAATAACAATACTGTTGATAATATACAAGGCAGCACAGAATCCAGCTGCTTTCTTTATAATTGTACTGGTTCCCAAACAGCACTGTCAGCAAAAACTGATTCCTTCACACACTTCAGCAGAGTTTTTAAAGGACTGTTAACACAAAAGAAATAAGTATGTTTGTATCAAGCCATATTACCACCAGTATGCTAATTCCTATCAATGATATTTTCCCTCTGATATGATACTGAAAATAAATCATTCTAATCTAATTACATATAATTATATAAATATATTGTACTTACGAGATTTAAATATTTAATAACATACTTTAAATCACAAAAGGAAAACATCCATTAATTAATTTGGTGGTATAAAATATAGATGGTATTTTTTTTTAGTATAGGGTCTACAGGGCCTCACTATGTAGATCAGACTTGTAGTGATTTTCCTGTTTTCAGGCGCGCATCACCAAGCCCAGTCTCAATCACTGTCTCAGGGTACCCCTGGGGTGGGGCCAGCACAGCACCCCGGCTGCTGTGCTCTATCTAAGCAGGTGCTTTAGTCCATAGATAGCATTGCTTAAACAGGGGAAAAAAACACTAGAAGAACCTTACACTCCCTTTGGCCAATAATGTGTATTTTAACAAAAGAATTAGGACCATATGGTTAGGTCTAATTGCACACCGAATTCTGTGGCTATTTTCTATTTATTCCAAATGGGAAGTTTTTGTCAAAAATTGGTTATAAATCTGAGTAACATAAAAACTATCATTCTGTGAAAAGCCAGGAATGGTGGTGCACATCTGCATTTCCAGCACTCTGAAAGCTGAGCCGGAAGACCGAAAATTCAATCTTCGCCTGGGCAACTTGGGCACTTAGTAAGACCTTGTTTCAAATTTTAAAAACAAAAAGCAAAAAAATAAAAGTAAAAAATTTAAAAGGGCTGGGAACATAGCTCACTATGATGGCCAAGATTCAAGTCCCAGTACTTCCAAAAAAAGAAGATACCTAATTACTAAAAATTATGCATACTGGCTATAAAATATATGTATTTCTCCAAATGTAGCTTGTGTAGAGTTGGACTGGATATGCATCCTGGGCTATAAAAAATGAAGGGAAGGAAATATCATCTAGAGGTAGCACTGGATATAAGCATTTGCTCCTGGATCTGAAACCAAAGTAGTTGACATTAGCACAATCATTTTTAGGTTCGTGGAGCGTAACGCGTTGGCAGGATGTCACGTAAGCTTCGGCTTCTTAGCATTAACCTCTGATCATTTCCAAAGCTGTTTTGGGTATCATCTAGTTCAAGCGGCTCACTCCAAAAATTAAGAAACTGAAATTTCTAGAAGCATCACGAGACTGTGCCAAACTTATCAAGGAGTAATGAGAGATCTGAGGCTTGAACCCAAGCAAGTGCTTTACTTACTCTAAGAGTAATGAATATCCACTCATTTTGGAAAATAAATTAGAAGAGATGCTACTTCAAAATACACAAAATTAGCCGGGCGTGGTGGTGCATGCCTGTAATCCCAGCACTTGGGAGGCTGAGGCAGCAGGATTGCTGTGAGTTCAAGACCAGCTTGAGCTACAAAGTGAGCTGAAGGACAGCCTGAACTGCATAGTGAGACCCTGTCTCAAAAAGACATTAAAAAAAAAATATACAAAATTATTAGTGCTTAAAATGATTTTGAGCTTTGAAAATCATTGTTTACCTTTTCTTCATAAGCCAAATAGGGATATAAACTATAAGCATATTTTCCCATATATTTTCTAAATTATAACATTTAATAGTCTAAAATATAATATTCATTAAGCCAAATTTATATCTCTTAAAATGTGTTCAATTGGCAATAGACCTTTTCAAGAAACAAAAATTACAATGTTCAAGACAAATTCATTTATTGCATGAAAAAGCTCTATTGAAAAGGGAGGTACAGTTGGTATTATAAATAATCTGAACATGAAAAGTTACATTACCCTTTAAATCTCCAAATCTTAGCATTGAAAGGTGGCGGAATATTCTGTTCTAAATGACATTCCCTGAAAGATGTCCTATATGCTAGTGCACCTGGTCCAGTTCAATTTTGCACCTGCTGTCCAAGATAAGTATAAAAACATCCTCCTTTTAATTCAAAAAACATTTTGACCGCCCTAATATCCCTCTCTCATGCCTCTGCACAGTTGCACTTGATATTCTCCTTACCTTGAACTCTCTTTCCTAAATGCCCACCTGGGAAAATCCATATTGTTGCCCAATGTTCCATGTCCCCATAAAGACTTCTTTGCACTAAGGACTTCTGTCCCTCATTACACTATGTGTAAGATAAGCCTTTATTACAGCAATTACTTCCATCAATTATACCATTTATATGCTTGTCTTCCATTACAGCATGAGTTCCTTGAAAACAACTGACCAACATTCAACATAGACTACATAGAGTAATCCATATAATTCTCAATGAATGAGTAAATATACCATATACTCCATCATATAAAATTCATTGTTATGTATGTGTATTCTTTAAAGTATTAAAGTTTTGAAGAACTCTGACAATTTAAATCCATTATGATGTATTACAACCTTAAAAGATTGGCAACATAATTCCTTTTCCATCTTTAAACTGAATGATTATAGTTTGTGCCTACAAATTCTTAAAGGAGTTGTTTCTTTGTTTATTTGGGTTTTTTTTAATATTTTAGGGAAAGGTCTACAGAGTGTTCAGGGTCTCACTACTAGATTGGACTAGTAGTGATCCACCTGTTTACAGCCTCCCAAGAGCTGGGATTACAGGCACGTACCACCACGGGCCAGCACAGCAGGCCAGGAATTGAGCCCCAGTCCCTGTGCCTGCTTGCAGGTGCTTTAATCCACCGAGTTATTTGGCTAGCCCCCTTAAATGAATTTTAACATCTCTGTTTTTATGTAAACTGAGGCATACAACCTAGCATATATATAGCTATTTGAGCAATAAGAGTAAATTCTTACAATTAGATGAATATTGCAAGCAAATATCAATTGTTTTAAGTTACTAATGAGATGTGTGAATGTTGTTCAACTCTTTCCCTTTAAACTAAATGCTTATTTTTGTGTGTTGTCTAAATGCAAGTGAGAGTCCATGTAGCTATAACAGTTAAGGAGAGATAGACTCAAATGACAGAATTACCTAAAAATATTCTTATTAATTTTAAACTGTTTTCATTGAACTAATTACAGTTGTCCTCAAATATTTATGTACATAAGTAACTCATGGTTTGTTGAAAATAAATATTCTTAAGATTTGGTGAGAGACTCAAATCCATTGTTTTTAATTAGCCCACTCAATTCGTTTTCATGAAGCTTCAACAATTAACTATGAGAAACTCTAGAGTGAGAGGGTTTCTTAAAAGAAAGCTATTGGATCAGGTTCACAGCAAAGAATTATTATTTAGTACCAAGTTCTCCATTATTTCCACTACAGAGATAAACAGAGAGAGGAACAATAGAATATTGTAAACTCTAAAACTGACGGTATGAGATCTTATCCCATTCATATATGTATATAGGAATATGTGTATATTATTAATATCTATATGTAAAATATCTTATAGGTATATTACATTATGGTGCCTATGTGGAATTTGCTCAAAGATCCCCAGAACGTGCCAAAATTAATAGATTTTCAAGTTCTTTGTATAAAATTGTATAATATTTTCCTATAACTTATGTACATCTTCCAGTATTCTCTGAATCATTTCTAGATCACTTATAATACCTAATACAATATTAATGCTATGAAACTAATTGTTATTAGTATAAGGAATGATGGCAAAGAAAAATCATGCTCAGTATGGACACATGATTGTTATCCACAGGTGGTCGCATCCACAGTTACAAATCTCATGCAGATGGAGAGCTGATTTTACACTTGAAATATCTATAGTGCACTATATATTATAAATATATTTTACACATTATTATAGATAACGGGTTGTGTTTCCTGAGAATTCTGTAGAATTCAGACTTGGACATAAAACCTCACCGCATTAAGGAAATTAAAGAAATGCAGTCTTTCAAGCACAGTTGACTACCTAAACTGCAATTGCCTCTCATCTTCAATATCATTTTGATATATACTGACTAGAAGAAAAACTAAAGAAATACATTTTTTAAAAATTGAAATATCTAAAAAAGAAAAAAAAAAAACTAGAATTGGCGATTCCACTCAACCCAGCTCCCGCACACCAATGTTCACAGCAGCACAACTCGTCGTAGCCACATCACGGAAGCAACACCATCAGCTGAGGAGTGCACAAAGAAGATGTGGTATTTTTGTACAATGGAGTATTATTCAGCTATAAAAAGGGATGAATTTGAGGCTTTTGTTGCTAAGTGGATGTGACTAGAATCAGACTTGCATGTGCAAACATTGTACCGACTCCTTAGTTAGTGTAAGAACCTAAAAGAGAAAAATAAAATCTGAAGGTTACAACAGTTACTAGGAAAATGGAATGAATCAGTTCAAAATGAAGGAATTTTTGAGTTGAGAAGAACACGAGGGAAAATGGGGAAAAGATATATCCACGCAGGTAAGCAGGGTGCTTCATACAACTGTACTGTGCATTTCTGCTGCTCCATGGAAAGAAGCAGCTGGCGCTTACCTCATTTTGTCTCCTTTTTCAATTATTTCACCTTTTTCTCTTCTTAATTTCTTATAGATATATATCTGTCTTTTATCTAGCTACTTGAATTTTGCATGCTAATATCTGGTAACATGAACAACTACTTTGAAGACAACATTATGCAATACAACAAATTCTGTGAAATTTTGTTTAGAGAAATTCTGTATCATTTGTAATTTTTCTGTTTTAATTCTATTTTGTAGTCTCTTTCAAAAATAAAAATTAGGGCTGGTCAGATAGCTCAGAGGACTAAAGCACATGCTTAGGCAGATGCAGGGGCTAGGGGTTCAATCCCTGGCCTGGCATGCTGGCCCTACCCCTTAGGACTCACTGAAAGGGCAATTGAGACTGGGTATGGTGGTCTGTGCCTATAATCCCTGTAATCCCAGTACTTGGGTGGCTGAGAAAAGGAGGATCACTATAAGTTTAATCTGTGTACTGAGAATTGTAGACCCTGTACTAAATACAAAATAAATAAATAAATAAGTATAATAAAATAAAATAAAAATAAAAATTGTTTTAAAAATTGAAATGCCTGTAGCACTTGGAGGAGCAAACACTCTCAGAGTGAGAGGGCACCCCAACAAGATTCCTTCTTAGTTTTCCTTTCAGGGTGAAGCAAAAGCATCGCCTAGGTAACCTGTTGAAGGAGGTCAGATCTACTCATGTGCATCCATAGTTGCAGCCCCAGGTACATAAGCCAATAGTGACAGAGGAAACTCATTTAAAGAAAAATTTGTCCATGTTCAGTTATGGACACTTTTTTTTATCCACAAGTGGTCAAATCCATACTTGCAAATACCATGTGGCAATCAGCCTAGCCTTTCATGGAATAAATACAAACATCTAAGAAAAACCCTTGTAAAGTGAAATAAGTCAGACTCACATGTGTAAACATGGTATTATCTCCCTAGTGTACAAAACTGAAAGAGTAAGTAAGATCCAAAAGGTACAACAGGTGTTGTGAAAGGGAAAGAGACTTCTCATAAGGAAAGAAGAATTGGGATGGGGAAAAGGAGAAAAGAAGGAAGGGGATAAATAAATATATATATATATATATTTATATGCAAAAATACATAGAGATAATTGTACCTCTAATTTCTATTAATTCACTGAAAGGAACATTTAGTGCTTATATTGTTTGATGTATTTTGCATGCTTGTATCTGGTAATCTGAGCAACTAATTTTAATATAACAATATGCAATATAATGGCCATTGTTAATTTCCTATCATCTTGTTTTGCAATTCTGTATAGTTTTGGGGTTTTTTTCTGTCTTTAAAATAAATAAGACAAAAGAGGAAGACCTAAATAAATAAGCAACTAAGGATTCTGGAGTAAGCATGACTATTCCAGTGTGAGAAATGATCCTTAAAATAATTTCTATAATCTGATATTCTCAAATATATCCATTTATAGGGCCAGCAAAATAGCTCAGTGGATTAAGCACCTGCTTTGGCAAGCGCAGGGACCAGGGTTCAATCCCCAGTCCCACATGATGCACCAACCCCATCCCCAGGGTGCACTGAGCCAGCAACCGAGTCCTGGCGTGGTGGCACAGGCCTGTAATTCCAGGGCTGAGTAGGCTGAAAACAAGAGGATCACTATGAGTCTGAGCTACATAGTGAGACCCAGTACCAAATACATAAAATAAAATAAAAATTAGTTTTAAAATATCCATTTATAAAGTGGAACAAAATGATATGTTAAAGAGAACACTATAATAAATTACCATTTCTGCTATTTGTTTTTGTTTTTACTCTTCAAAATAATATTATAAAAGAATAAAATAACAGGGGCTGAGAAGATGGCTCAGTGGAATAAGCGCTTCCCTGGCAAGTGCAAGAGCCTGAATTCAATCCTTGGTTCCACTAAAAAAAAAAAAAAAGAATAAAATAACAAACACAAAAAAGGCAAATCAGTAGTTTAACTGGAAAATATCAATATGCATCCCAAAATCTAAAGCAATAAAATTTTTGCTACATGAAAAATGTAAGAGAAAGATTAAGACAAGAATATAAAGAGAATAGGTCCAACATCCAGTGAGAAGTAGCTCTGATGCCCAAGACCAAAGGCTGTGAGAAAAAGAAAACTCATATGACAGGCAGCCTCTACAGTCTTAGCCCTGGCATTTCAGATAAGGAGGTTCAGTAAATGTGGTTCAGGACAAATAAAAAGCAACCCCTAAATATACACTCATTAAAAATTAGGCTGTCCAAGCATGTTCTCCCTCTAATTCATTTCCCCGGGTACTTTGCTTTTCTTTGATGTCCAAATTACACAGACCTAATGGCTCAAAAGTTTGCTTCCTTATGTCTCTTCTGTGTTTCACTCCTCACTAAATAATATACTTGGGCTCATCACTTGGAATGTCATCTATATTTTGATAACTCCCAGTTTTCTAACTCCATTTTCAACTTCTCCCCCAAATCACTGGTATCAAATTTATCTCATTCCTATAATTTAAGAGAACTTCTAATATATGACCGAAGTAGGATTTCTCCCCACTCCATATTCCACACTGCTTCTCTTGCAGTTGTCCCCATCCCAGTAAGCAGCAATACTATTTACTCCATCACTCAGCCACAAAACCATAAACCACATTTAAATCTTTTCTTCTTCCTGTGCATCCAATCTGTGAACTAAATGAGCATCAAACATGAATTTGCGAGGAAAGTATGTCCAAAAAGAAGAGTGACTCCCTAAGACAGCGATAAGGGTGCACTTTTCTCTCTCATGCTCTGTGTTCATTTTAGCTCTCATCTAAATCAATACCTTTTTTAAGGACATGGGGGTGCATCTCCCTGTCTATAGTATAAGCCTGGCATGTTCTATAACAAAACTTACATGCATTTTCAATGCTAGGGATTGGTTTCAAAGCATAAAAGATATTTAGTAAATGAAATGAAAATTCTGTAAACCCTGAAAATACAAAAGTGATTTTTAAAAAGTTAGCTGGCAGACACACAGGAGAAAATCTAGGTGGAAAACTCCCCACTCTCACAAAACAGGAAATTATAGTTATTTTCAAAAATTTATGGATCACAATTTTGATGGATTAGAATTTTTAAGAAGGTAAGTCATAATAAAATTTCTGGCATTTAGCATTCTCTACAGTATTTGAATTTTTATTATTGTATATATTGCCACTATAATAATCAAATCAACAATTTTACAAAGGTATTAATAATAAATAATTGCATCAACTAAAGTTTTATGTCTTCTTTTTCACAGTTTTCTGAGCATGATTGTGTAAGAAGACAGCAAGTTTTGTTTCACTACTGATCAGGAGCATAAAGAACAGAAACACTGATTTAGAATACTGCAGTGTAATTCTTATTTTTAAAGTGTTACAACAATGCAAAAATTGGTTATCTATTGTCCTGTCACATATGTTGATACAGTGTATCTAATTAAAGAATTGTATGAAAAAAGAATCTCCTTAAGAGCAGAAGGGCTCAAGCACTGACTATACTTCACCTCCTGAAAGCACTGCAGGACTTCCAACCCCTCCAAAGAAGGACACTGCAGTTTTCAACAGACGAAATATAGCCATTGTCTTAATGCTACTTATTGTCCTACTGTTATATTAATAAGCATGCCACTATTTTTACCTTGAATAATGCATGGCTTGGTGGCCTGCGATACTAAAATAGAAAGTTGTTGTGTGCTTCATCTCATTGGTCTCTCCGGTGGCTTCAATCCAGTGTCCGACTGGGACACAGTAAACACCATCCACCAAGTTGTTTTCATCATAAGTACAGCAACGATCGTGGTGAGGCCCATTGCCTAGAGCAAGAAAAATGACAAACAGATCAATTAAATCAGTGTTTTGCTTAAACAACTTCAAACTGGCTGATATAAAGTTAATTTTATGGTAACACTTAATATAAAGCTGCTTAACTCACACATTTTAGTATGAACAAAACTACAGCAAGAGAACAGCAGGCATCTGCAGAGTCCTTTAGCGTATATAAGGTTTCTTAAAAAGCTTAATAACTCTTTCAGAACTTAATACTATTTCTTGTTGCCCTAAGAGAACTTTAAATCTTTTTCTACCCAATTACCTGCTGCAAAGGGGTTTTAAAGCCATTAATGTCACTGTACTCCATAATTTTATCATCCTAATATGCAAATGTGTAACAAAAAAAGTATCTTAAGCCGGGCATGGTGGCGCATGCCTGTAATCCCAGCACTCGGGAGGCTGAGGCAGGAGGATTGTTGTGAGTTCGAGACCAGCCTGAGCTACAAAGTGAGCTTAAGGCCAGACTGAACTGCATAGTGAGACCCTGCCTCAAAAAAAAAAGACAAAAAAAAAAAAAAAAGTATCTTAGCATTAGCTTCAATAATGAATGCAATGATATAAATACATTAATAAATAATAAAATAAATGTGCATATTTAATTTGCAGGTAAAATGGGGGCTTATTGCTTATAAGTAAAGAAACTAATTCTCATAGAGATTAACTAGCTTTCTGACTATCAAATTCAGAGCAAGTAGGGCCAGGGAGATGGCTCAGTGGAATAAGTGCTTCCCTGGCAAGCACAAGGGCCTGAGTTCAATCCCTGGTTCTGCAAAAATAAATAAATAAAATTCAGAGCAAGTAGTAGCCTTGGTTCTCAGCCTTTCAGACAGCTCACACGTTCATGCCCCTCTCTGCCTACAACACATGTTCAGATACATCCTATCTGTTTCCCGCCCCCTCTCCCTCCCTTCCTTCCTTCTTTGAAAACATAACTTGCCCTGCTTCACAATTCAGCTGAGTAGCACCTACATTAGTTGCAATGTTCTAGATGTTTGTGTGTATCCCAAACTCCTACACTGGCACCAGAATCCACAAGGTACTGGCATTAGGAAATGCAGCCTTTGAGAAACGAATAGGTCATTAGGTCAGTGGGTCAGAGTTTGATAGGGGCAGTATCCTCATAAGACAGCCCCAAGAGACACTCCTCGATTCCTTCTACCATGTGAGGACACAGAAGCACATGTCACCTACAAGGCCAAACATGAGTGTCCTCACCAGCTACTGAATCTGCTGCTGACTCGAGCTTGGACTTTTCCACCTCCGTGGTGATAAGAAATGAATTTCTGTTCTTTCAAGCCACTTAATCTATGATATTTTGTTACGGCAGTCCAAATGTTCTGTGACACTAGGGAGCCTTGCTTATGTTTACTAACCTTTCTTTAGTAAGTGATTTTGTCATCTCAGGCTATTCTGTATATTACCTGTACTATGTTGAAATGAAAATATGTAAACAAAATAAATTGTACTTGTTATAAATATGAAAATTCAACTCATCTACTACTTTCTCTATGTTCCAAAATATTTAATCTAAAGTTGCTTGGTAAAAAAAATCTAAGAAGAGTTCAAGACTTCCTTCTATCCACTAGAAGGCACAGGATGACTCTCTCAATAAATAATTACTGATCTTTATAGATCAGACTCCTTTTTTTCTCTTGATGGCCACAGGGCACTATACCACTTCTCTATTAACCTTGATATTTAATAGATGATAGCTGAACTACACAAGCAATCCCAACTTTACAATATAGCCAACATAAATATTAGTGAAACTAAAGATACATACAGAAATATGTATGTATGCTAATACTATTTTATTACCAAATACTGAAAACTATGTACTTTTTTCATAAATATTCATTGATACAGGTACTGTGTGTGCTTGATTATGTTAAGAATTTAAGTATTTACCGTAAGAGCAATTTAAAGTTTTTGAAATACTTTAAGAAAGTATATAACATGACTAGACTTTTATTTGGAAAAAAGTTTATAGAGCAAAAAAAAAAAAATCAGGAAGAATAAGGTAGAACTAGAGAGTCCATTTAAGAAAATACCCCATCAGCCTAGGTATATGATAATGGAAGCTTTCATTGAAATGGAAAAGATCAGGTGGATTCCAAAGGGAAAGATCGGAGGACTTGGTGAATAATCAGACATAGAAGTGAAGAGGAAAAGGACCAGCAATGACTCCTAATCTCCTCATAAATATAACTCAATAAAGGTACCATTTACTGACAAATGAAATCTGAAACTGATTTTAGCCAATGGTTTGAGTGCTATGTGGATACTGAAAACACGTCAAGTACAAGTTAGAATTACTGGTTTGACACCCAGATCCAAACACCTAAACTAAAAAACTAACTAAATAAAAAGTCATCTTCGTGCCAGTGGTAACTGAGATAAGGATAGAAATGAGCCAAGAAGAAAAACAATAATCACTGAGAATAAAAGAGACTAAAACCAAGTATGAAATCATATGTAACAGTCCAATAGAAAAGACTGACCCTACAGTGTAGTACAGAAGGAAAAGCTAGTGAGGAAACGTAGAGGATCCTGAGAAGAGAGCATGGCTAGAAATGCAGACACACTAAATCCTGGCTAGCTGCATGCTGCACTTTAGCAAAGACATGGCTGGAAGTCAGGACTGGAGAGAGGGAGGCTAATTTACCCTACACTATTTTAAACCCATTAGATTTGTTAGTGTGTTGACACAAGGATGTATTCATCTTCATATGTAATATTTACTTTATTAATAAAAGAATATGTAACATGTTTGTCAGTGCAATGTACTTATGACAATTTAAATATTACCTCTTAAATCAGCATAATCATTAAGGGGCCCAAACACACACACACACACACACACGCACACACACACACTATAGTATTAGAGGGAAAATTTTAATCATCATTATCATTTTTCTGAGAATTCTTCATTGCTAGAAGTGACTTTTGAATATTCATTTTTGGGTTTTTTTGGGTTTTTTTCAGAACTGGGGATTGAACTCAGGCCTTTGCGCTTGCCAGGGAAGCACTTATTCCACTAAGTCATCTCCCCAACCCTTAAAAGTTCATTTCTATACATATATGTTTTAGGCAACTTTCACAAAAGTTTTCATTTGTAGCAACCCATGACAACTACTTTATAGCAATTAAAGTGTCTTTCAGAGAGTAGGCCACTGTTTTATGAAGTTAGCCTAAAGAAATAGCAAAGATGAATACAGTAATAAAATAAAATCTGTTTTTAGGGGATTTCTACAGGACTATAAAATAAATGTACTTTGCTCTGTTCTTTACAGTATACCTAAGAACAATGAAGATTATTAAAAACACACACAAGGTAACTTTAAAAAACAAAGAGAACAAAGAAAATGATCCAGTATCCAGGGATACTGAAACCCAAGGAACAATACAATAGTAAATCACTAAAGTTTATTTGGATTTTGCCTTATACACCCTAGACTTAGCTCTGAAAAGCCAGGAAACTGTAAATCCTACAGCAACAGATGAGAAAGTAAAATGGAACTGCAAAAGGGAAGGGAAGGAGGAGACCAGCAAAACAAGAATAAATACTCTCAATGAAATACTGTTGGCCTACCGTAAACTTGAACTTTCA
The DNA here is from genome assembly GCA_004027165.1 of Ctenomys sociabilis. Classification (NCBI taxonomy): domain Eukaryota; kingdom Metazoa; phylum Chordata; class Mammalia; order Rodentia; family Ctenomyidae; genus Ctenomys; species Ctenomys sociabilis. Next base: position 77,440 of record PVKA01002591.1, read on the forward strand.
CTCAGCAGTGACAAAGGGTCCCCCCACTGCCCAATGGGTGGTGTCAGAGGAGGCCCACTCTCACCTCCCTCTCGCCACACCATCAGTGGACGCCATGTGGGGAGCAGTAGTAAGACCCTTCTACATCTCCCAGCCAGGGAGGCATCTGTAGAAGTCTAGTGCAAATGGAATTCCAACTACCCACTTCAGTGTAGGTAAGTCAAATCCTTTTGATTAATAATGGAGGCTAAACAGACTTACAACTAAAGATTTGTGTAAGACAGGGCTATTTTGTAATTCCAAAAATATCCAGGTTTCCCTTGAAAGACACACATTATATTACGGGCCAAATGGGGAAAAAATGAGACATGTTAGATAACATCAATACAACGCAAGTGTTAGAATTACCTGGCAAATATTTTAAAGCCTCAGCAGCTCCCTAGGAAACTTTTCACATGAATTAAAAATCAGAAATTCTCAACAAAGAAATAAAAGATACAAAGAAGAAGCAACAGAGATTTTAGAAGTGAACAACGTAATAGCTGAAGTAAAATATCAGTCAATGGGCTCAACAGCAAAATTGGTGAGAAAGAGAAAAGAATTATCAAACTTCATGAAAGATTCATAGAAATTATTCATTCTACACAGGATAAAATAGAAAAAAAAGAGATGAAGACTTAAAAAGTAAAAATTTGTTTTTATTAGAGAATTAGAATTTGTACTGGAATAACAAAGGATCTAGCATCATGTAGGTAACTGGAGTCACAAAAGAGAAGAAAAGTTATAAAAGAGAAGAAAAAAACAAGAGGACAGAAATTTACTTCGTGAAATAATGCCTTGACACTTTGATTTTGGGTAAATTCAAAGCAGTTTAAATCTAAATAGATCCATACCAAGTCAATCATGTTTATACTTCTAAAAACTAAAACTAAAATAAAATCTAGAAGATAGCAGGAGAAAAATAATAAGAGAGAAACAATTCTAGTGACAATCAATTACTCACCAAAAGCCCTACAGGCTACAGGAAATAACTTATTTTTTTCAAGTAGTGAAAGAAAAGAACTGTGAACCAAGAATTATTTGTCTATTGATTTATCTATTTATGGATTACTGGAGATTAAACACAGCCTCTGCAGTGAGCTGTATCTCTAGCCCATTCTTGTTGGGGGCAGGGTCTCACTAAATCAGTAAGTTGCACACACTGGGCTTAAGCTTGTAATCCTCTTGCCTCAGTTTTACAGAGTACTGGAATTACAGGCATGGGCAACCTACTCAGCTCAAGAATCTTATACTCAGTGAATTATCCTTCATTAATGAAGAAAAAATTCAAACCACGAAAAATGAAAGAAAGCGAACAGAATTAAATTATCAATTGAACTATCTGTTGGAGATGGCTAACAGAACATATCTGAAAAGGGAATCTTTGAACATCAAGAGGGAAAAAAAGAACAAAGGGGAGGGTAAGTGCAAGAGACTTCTGCTCTTGAGTTTCTAAGGGAAATTTATACATACAATTATCACATATGATTCTACCTGTACTGAGAGGAAATATTTAAGATAATTATAAATATGGAAGGAAAAGGATCTAAAAGGAGCCTGGGGCTGGTGAGATAGCTTGGCAGTCCTAAGTGCCTGCATGGCAAACACAAAGACATGGGTTCAATTCCCGGTACCATATGCCATGCTGGCTACCTAAATTGGGCGTGGTGGTGCATGCCAGTCATCCCAGGACTGGGGAGGCTGAGACAGGAGGATCACTAGGAGTCCCAGCTGCATAGTGAGACCTTGTGCCAAATAAATAAAAGATTAAAAATAAATAAATGAATAAAAGGAGTCTGTTTTGCTATAGTTCCCACAAACTGGCATAAACAGGACACCAGTCAATTGAGCTGTTAGGTAAACAGGATGGAGGTAAATGTAGAATTGCAAAACATTGTTCAAATATGAACCACACATGCCATACTGAGGCAAGAAAACAGAACAAAGAAAACCAGTAAAAAAAAGAAAATGTATATTTAATTAATCCCTAATAGATTACATGTAAATAGATTAAAGTTATCTCTAAAAATGAGTCTGGAAGAATGGAATTTTTTTATGTATTTGGTACAGGATCTCACTACACAGCTTGGACTCATAGTGATCCTCTTGTTTTTCAGCTTTCCCAGTGCTAGGATTACAAATGTACACCAAGACGCCTGGATTCAGTCACCCGATGCCCCAGGAGCAGGGCCTGTGGGGCATGTGAACTTGCCAAAGCAGTTGCTTAATCTTCTGAGCAATCTAGCCAGCCCAGCAGAATGGAATTTGAAACTGATGAATTAACTATATGCTGTTCAGCAAAACTCACTTGAAATTCTTTATGGGAGGTAGAAATAAAAGGATAGAAAAATATGTACTGGAAACATTAATAAAATGGTTATATTAATATCATGCAAAGTAGAATTCAGAACAAAGAAAATTACTAGAGAGAAAAATTATATGATGTTAAAAGTATCAAGCTGTGCTTGGTAGCACACACTTAAAATACAGTACTTGGGAGGTTTAGGGAGGAGGTCTGCAAACTCAAAGCCAGCCTCGGCTATATACTGAGTTCAAGACCAGCCTGATTAGTTAGTAAGATTCTGTCAAGAAAAAAAAAAAAGTCAATCTGCCAAAAAGATATACCATTTAAATGTATATATACCAAGTACTAAAAATAAAATATGTACCAGCTTAGCCAAATAGCTCAGCAGATTAAAGCATCGGCAAGCAAGTGCAGGGGTCAGCGGTTTAACCCCCAGGCTTTCCATGCCAGCCCTGCCCCCTGGGCATGAAGAGATGGCAACTGAGACTGGGTGTGGTGGTGCATGCCTGTAATTCCAGAACTTGGAAGGCTGCAAACAGAATCACAATGAGTCCAATCTAGTAGTGAGACCCTGATCACCTTGTAGACCCTTCCCTAAAATACAGAATAATAACAATTATAATAATAAATTAAAAATGTGTAAAACAAAAGCAAGAGAAGTGAAAGGAGCAAAAGAGAATTTAAAGGGCCAGCCAGATAGCTCAGCAGATTAAAGCATATGCTTAGGAAGATGAAGGGACTGGGGTTCAATCCCTGGCATGCCATGCTAGTCCTGCCCCTGGGGCACATTGAGATGGTGATTGAGACCAGGTGTGGTGGCGCGTGCCTGTAATCCCTTTGATTGGGATCCTCCTAAAAACAGGAGGATCATTACAAGTCTGACCTGTGTAGCAAGACCATGCAAACCTTGTACTAAATACATTTTAAAAAATGAATTTAAAAATTACAATTACAGAACTCAACATCTTACTCTAAACAACTGATAGAACAATTAGACAGTAAACCAGTATGGATAACAAAACAACTCAACAACACCATCCACCAGCCCTATGTAACTGAGGTGTATAAAACATATATGCACCCAAAATAGCAGAAAACATATGTGCAATTATACACCGAGCATGTACTAAGATAAATAACATCCTAAGCTATAAATCCAAGAAAGGATATGATGCAAGAATTGAAGCCCATGGGGCAAGCAAAGAAAGAGATGTGAACAAATAAGAAAGAGATGGCGGGTGGTGCTCTCTCTGAGCCCGGACACACTGAATGGGAGGTGTACTGGAACCTGCAGGTGCATGGTATAGTGATTACTGGTGACCTCAGAGCCTCCATGGAGAAATGCACCAGTGGACTGCAGTGGCTTGTAAGTTATTCAGGTTCAAACATCTCCCGAAAGAGGGAGATTGCCATAAGCTATCTTGGAGAGGGGCCAGCTGAGCTCAGAACTCAGAACAGCTGCAGGCCAGCTCCAGTTAGTAGCTTTCAGTGTCAGGGTGAGGCTGTAAAGTTGAAGTCACCAGAAGGTCAGTGAGCCGAGTTCAACCCAGCAGAAAGCCGAGTTCAAATGAACAGGAGCTGCATGGAGTGTCACAGGCAGAACAAATCAGGTTCCAGCCTTACACCTGGAACCCAGTCTGAGCCTTGCTGAAACTAAAGGTGCAGGCTCGCCCCCTCTTCCCCACCATAAAGCTACAGCTAGCTTGCTGGCATTGATCTACCCAGATCTGGACTCTATCTGCCCACATTGTCTACCAGTGAGCAGGGACAAACCTTGAAGTGAACATAATTTTTTATTTTCTTTTTTAAGAGAAACATTCATATTTTCATAAAATAAAAGCCAAATTACCAAATTACAGCTAAATTCAAGCTTTGAAAAAGGCAGTCCAGGGCTCTGTCTGAATGAATCTCAGTCTTTCCCACAACACGCTCCTATGAATCCTTGAAATAGTTAAATTAAGATACTGAATAGAGATAGTTTTTCATGTTTGTTTCTTATAAGTCCCAAGCATCCAATATCTAATATTTTCAGTTCTGGGTAAGAGAAAATGCATTTTGATCCATCAGTTCACCCACTTGCTCCTGAAGGACCTTAACCAACTCTGCTATTACAAAGATGCGTCATCAGTACCTTGAATGTTGAATTTTTCCCTAGGATATTATATTCATCCAAGCACAACAGAAACTGTTCCATGGCAGGAACGCATTCTATAAGCTCTCCTTTCAAACCGTTGCCCATCTTTTCCCGGTCAGGAGGTGCAAATGTCTTCAAGAATACTTCTCACCTGGGGAGCAGGACAAGAACCTCCCATGGAAACTTCTTACAGCCTCCCAGTCCCATCCCAAGAGGTTGCGGGACACAGCCCTGTAACCCACAGCCAGAAAATGAGCTCTGGGCCTTCCCTTCTCTTGCTATACTTTATTCTGTACCCAGCTGTTCCCCTCCTTACTCAGCCATTCCCCAAAAAAGAATATGCACCCCGTATTCCCACGCGGTCTCCCATCCAAGTACTAACCAGGCTTGACCCTGCTTAGCTTCTGAGATCAGATGAGATCAGGTATGTTCAGTGTAGCAGGGCCATAGACTCTCTTTTTGTTTTGTTTTGTTTGTTCTTGACTTGTTTTTATATGATTGTGAACACGGCTTCTACCTTTTTGTTGTTGATGTTCTATTAAGCTCTTTATACTTCTTCCTTTTCTTTCCCTCCTGTCTTCTTTGCCAGTTTCACGAAGTTTGCATAATGTTCCTTTGTTGTGAGGCATTACTTCTACACTCTTGCTTTTCTTCTGTTTCTATATTGTTCCCACTCATCCTTTTTAAATCTTCTCCTTTGAGGGTAAAGTCACCAAATTGAGGGCTTATTTACTATATATAATTTTATGGTTCATTTTAGATTTTATTATTTAACCACAAATCTAGCTCACAGATTTTCCAGGCTGTTGGATGCTATTGTTATTTCTCATTGTATCACTCTAACCAAGGTGGCATAATTGTTGTACTCAGTTGTTCTTCCTTGTATAGGGTCATGAATAATACTATAAGCCAAAGCCAAAGAACCAGGAGCTGGAGCAAGTACATAGTAACTTCCCATCCCAAATAAATAGAAGAGGTAGGATCTTGCAACAGACTCAAAACCCAAAAGTCAGTACTCACAGAAGATATGTGTGAGAAGGAGTCATCTCCTAAGGGTTCTAAATACTAGCAATAAAGCTACTTGCCATAAGCAATTTACAAGTGTCAACCTAGGAATTAAACTTAAAAAGAAAAATGAGAAAACATTTAACCAAGACTTGCAGTTCATAAAGAGGAGACTCAGAGGCAATGAAGTGGGACGATTTGAAACCCACCCACCTGGCCTCACGGATGTATTAACAGTGAAAGCAACAAGGTAATGAACAAAGTTCGAGAAAAAAAATCAAATGAAAATAATTTCTCAGGCTGGCCAAATAGTTCAATGGATTAAAGCACATGCAAGCAGGTTCGAATCCCTGGCCTGCATTGCCGGCCCTGTCCCTGGGGTACACTGAGATGGCAATTAAGACTTGAGTGTGGTGGCGCATTCCTGTAATCCCAGGTCTTGGGAAGCTGTAAACAGGTGGATCACTATGAGTCAGATCTAGTAGTGAGACCCTGAACACCCTGTAGACCCTTCCCTAAAATACCAAAAAAAAAAGAAAATTTTTAAAAAAATAGTTCTATAAGTTCAAGGATTCCCATTAAATAAGTTTGTTTTTAATAAAGTGATAAACTTTGAAATTATATAGGATAAGGAATATCTATGGGCTAAGTATATTCTCCGTGATCATGGTATCTCCCCTGCCAGGTAAGTATAAGTATATTCTCCTTAAGCAAAATAAAGTATTACTACTGCTATTTTATTTTAGTATATTCTCTTTGGAGATTAATTACAATTTTTACTTCTATAGTTCATATTTCTTATGGATATAAATTCTAGCCCAACACACTAATCTCTAATTTTAGCTATTAGTTCACCCAAATCTGGCCTCTCTTACACTGTCCCATCTGGTGCTACCTCAGAAGTTTCTAGTGTACAAAACTGCACAAAACTGGGACAGACATTACAATGGCTTTGGCATCCTGTTATTCCATTTTAATGACAGAAAAAAATAAAGCTTGTTTACCACCTGCCTCTTTGAAAGAGTGAGTCTTGCTCCAGCTACACACTTTGATAAACTATAAAACTTGAAAGCAGAAAAGCTGAGCTTGCTTGCAGCAGTGGACAGGAGAGAACCATCCTGTACAATGGAATGCAGGGCTGAGCCACAGTTACAGAAGGAAAAGATGAAGAAAGACCATGGAGACTGAAGAGGAGAAGACAAGGTGAGACCCAGAAAGCAAAGGCAGAAGACGGCATAACATCAAAGCTTTCTGATCATGAGGCCACCACACAGCAGTTAAAGGCAAGCCTGTCTGTCATTTATTTAAAGATGTTTGCATTTTTGTGATATTCCTCTCCTCCTCCTCCCCACCCTTCAGTGTAAGCTATTACACTTACAAACACAATTCCAGTGTAGAGGGAGAATAGCTGTTCCACTAATGAAAATATATTTAAAAAGTGAATTATTTAAATACACTAGCTTGGTGTTGAACAAGTCACCACAGGTGGAGACACCAGATTTCACCTGCTAAGCTGAGCAAAATTAGGTAAGTAAAGCCAAGGACAAGCGTGGACGATGCAGATCTTCGCTGCTACCCAAGTATCCAGAGTGTCCACCCTTCCAAATCTATAGGATCAGAGATTGAAGCTATCTTTAGTCAGAAGGAGGAAGAACCAGAGTTACAATGTAAACTGTTCAAATACAGAATCTTCTACAAGTTTCCAGAATCCATATACACAGAATGGAATAAAGTATTAGGACAGAAAATGATACCTAATAAGAAATTATAAATAAGAAAGACTAATAGAATATTTTGTAAGATTTTTTTTATCATTGGACTTACTTGACCATGTTGATAACAAATACTTTTTAACATATTTGGTTATTACAGAGTCTCACTACGAAGCTCAGACTCATAGTGATCCTCCTGTTTTCAGCCTCACCAGTGCTGGAATTAGAGGCGTAAACCACGACAACTGAACTCTGTGGAGTTCAGCCTGCCCTGGGAGTAGGACTGGCATGGCATGTGAGCCCCAGGATCGAACCATGGTCCCTGAGCATGCCTAAGCTTGCCTAAGCAGGTGCTTTAGTCCGCTGAGCTATCTCATTGGCCCCATGATAAATCTTAAAGCAAAATATAAGTAGGTACTATTTCTTGCTAATGACAAAAGCAGTTCAATTTCACTGACATTAATTAGAAAATTAATTTTCCTACCTAGGGTGAGGAAAATATAAAAGTCCATCTCAAATATAATAATCCCGTATTGAAACAACAGGCTTACATAGTGGAGTGCTATGCCTTAAATTAAAGCTTAAATAACTTTAAGGAAAAATGTAATTCAGGAAATCACATCAAGTTCAGGAAATATCTCCCAAGATTTGATTGAAAATAAGGAAGGAATGACATCAGCAGGGTCCTCGGCTCCAGTCCCCCTCGAGGAAATCCAGGGAGTAACTACCCCCAGGTATGCATCTTTGTAAATGTCCCAGAACTGGAAAGGAAAGCTGAGACAACTCCCTGGGCCAAGGGCTGAGAAAACCTGCCTTAGAAAAGGAAAAGGAACAGCTACACTGGGACTTCTTCACTTCTCCTCCAACCAACACAGAGAATTCTTCTGGGCCCACAGTTTCTATAATGGGAAGGGACAGGAAGAGGCGTACTCCAGATTCTGGGAGGCTTCATGGAAAGACTGCTTCTGCCTCACACTACAGAGCACAGTACTGCGGGTGTCAGGGTTGGATCACCTGGAGTAGTTCAAACAGAGAGGTGGTGCTCACTGTGAACACAGGGCTGTAGTGTCAATCTCGGTGAGTCTTTGCATTCCAGGGAGTGGAGTTGCTCTGCCAGACAGACTCACCAACAGACTACCGGAAGCATGGTCAGCACAGCCACCATTCTGGAGTCCTAGCTGGCTTCACTCCCCAACCGCAGTGCCTGGCTTAAGTTCTCATTGATCTGGGAGACCAAATCATAGTCATAAAGCCAAACAGAGTCCCTACCAATCCTGAGCACTCTGCCTAAGGCCTCTCCCAGTTAGGAGGCAAGTGCATGGCCATGAACATGAATGCAGGGATGATCTTGTCTTGCCTGACCCCCACACAGTGACCCCACACAGCCACCAAGGTCTGCATAAGGCACCCTAAGGAAACCCACATCCATAAATCACTGTGGGTCTCAACAGCTTACTACAAGCTTATAAGCAGAAGAAATCATCAATGAGGTTGAAGGTGGGATGTAAGAGTTTATGCAGAGGATCAAAAAGACAAGGAGGAAGAAAAGCCCACAGAAATTATGGACTATCATCAGGAGAACTGACATCCACCCAGTGGGAATTTGTGAGCAGAAGAGAGAGAAACAAGGCCAGAAAACACATTTCATGATATAATAGCTGCAATTTCTCCAATTCTAAGGAAAGCTGCCAGTATCCAACGATGATCAGAAGTCTTTGATCAAATTCAACTCAAGAGGAATTCACCAAGCCAGGTCATAATGAAACTATTTTAAAATATCAAGGACAAAGAATTTGGAGAACAGCAAGGGATAAACACACTGTGTACAGTTGAATTACAGCAAAACTACCAGTAGTGTCCTCACTAGAAGCCCTGCCAGCCCCTAGAGAATGGGGTGAGACATTCAAAGTGCTAAAAGAAAAATACCCTGCCAATCAAGTAGTTTACTGGATACAGTTATTCTCCAAAAATGAAGAGAAAACAGAAACCTTCCCAAACAAATTTTAAGAGTTCAATTCACTGGGCCTTCCCTACAGGAGTTGCTAAAAAAAAAATGTTGTTAAACCAAAACAAACTATAGTAACTGTCACTAACACAAAACATATGAAAGTATAATTCTATACAGTATAAATAATATATATTCAAATTCAGACTAGTTTTAATACCATAAGGGTAATATATTAAATCATTTTATCTCTAACATGAAGGTTAAAGTATTACAAATAATTATAACAAATTGTTAAAGGCAGTAAATACAAAAATTTGTTTGTTTGTTTTCTTTTCTGTGGCCGGCTCAGCTCACTCTGGGGACATGGCTGGTGCGGCTCGTGGTGCCAGGGATCCAACCGCAGTCCCTGCGCATCTGGCTAAGCTTGCTTAGGCAAGCACTTTAGAGCGCTGAGCTACCTCGCTGGCCCCTAGAGATTTTGTTATCTGATTAAAGTTAAATTGTTGTCAGCTTGCCTCTTATGTTTTATGTAAACCCCAGGGCAATCCAGTAGGTGCACAAAACATAAAAGGAAAGTATTCAAGCATACCACCACAGAAGACTGGAAAATAGCAAGAGAAAAAGAAGAAACAATGAGCTTGGGAAAAAAAGAAAAAAAACCTAAAACCAAAAAGCTTTAAAAATTGCAGTACCAAGTTTTCTGCTGAGAGATGGTTCAGTGGAATAAGTGCTTCCCTGGTAAGCACAAGGGCCAGAGTTCAATCCCCAGTTCCGCAAAAAAAAAAAAAAAAAAAAAAAAAAAAAAGTTTTCACCTATCAATAGTTACACTGAATAAAAATAAATCCTATAATCAAAAGACACAAAATGTCTAAGTGAATTTTTAAAAGACCCCAAAATATGCTTCCTACAAGAAACTAATTTTATCTGTTAGAATATAGATCGACTGAAAGTGAAGGAAAACAGGGATCTTTCTATACTACATAGGAACATATTTATTTATTAATGAAGCTAAACTTTGTTTTCTTTATTTTAATTAATTTATTGAGAAACAGCAATTACACAGTTTCAAAAGCAATTAATAGGACTATTTCAATAATTAATACATTGCATATTGTTGTCTTCTTAGTGGTTATTCATAGTACAAGATGCGGACACAATATCCTGTCCAAACACTATTAGTACAAATCTTCCTTCTCACTGAACTAAGAGAAAGTACCTGTATATCTATCTGAGCTGTTTTGTATATCCTGTGCCAGTGTCAGCCATGTGGATGAGTCACAGACATTACTTGACCAATTTGCTCTCTGTGAAAGCCTGAGAGAATGTTTTCTCTCCAGGTGACTCTCCTTAGGCAGACTCTACATCTCGATCACATTGCTCTGTGGCCCCACAATCTCCTTGATCAGAAAATATGGGGCACAACTGAGTTACAGGATGTTTCAGTATAGGTTCTCCTATGTCCTGAATAATGAAGCTAAACTTTGGAGAACTAGAAAAGAAATATAAAACACTATAGGGTGATTGTAGCAATAAATATTTTATACAGGAGTTTGTATGTGGGTTTCTCTGTGTATTTCAAAGTAGAAAATTATTGACAATGTTTTTTATGGCAAATAGTACATTGAAATATCAGAGATATAAGCATCAGCCTTTCTGTATATGTGTATACAATAGCTAAGTCTTTTAGTCAAAATGAAACACACACAAGAAAAGTACTCAGCAGAGTTATAAATCAGTGGACTCCAACATCTGTATGTAGGCCACCTGGCCTCATTTGTTCTCATTAGTAGTCAGTCTTGAAGCCATTCATGTATGATTCAAGTTGTAGGAAAAAATAATCAAAAGTCCTTGAGATCATGGCTTAGCAGCCTGGTGTGAAGTGCTCGTCCTGTCGGAGGTGGCACTGTGGTGTGCAGCAAGGGGGCAGAGGGCTCATCGACAAGCTCTGCCTTGGGTTCTCTCACTGCCAGCTGTCCAGAGGAGAGCTTTAAAAGGAAAGCTCAGAGCCCGCCAGACTGCTCAGGGACTAAAGCACCTGCTTTGGCAGAGCACAGCAGCCAGGGTTCAATTCCCAGCAGGCTGTGCTGGCCCTGCCCCCAGGGCATGCTGAGATAGCAATTGAGACTGGGTGTGGTGGCTTGCCCTTGTAATAGAGCAATTAGGAGGCTGAAAACCGGAGGATCACTGAGTCTGATCTACATAGTGAGACCCTGTAGACCTTGTACCAAATACATAAAAAATAAACAAACAAATAAATATAAAAAGAAAAGAAAACCTCAGAAGACGCTTGATCAGTGCCAGCTAAGAATCTTAAATACTTAATACCTGCCACACCATTGAAAGCAGAAAATATTAGAAAGGAAAGATTCAATAATTAAAGAAAGATATAAATAAAATGGATGCTTATACCAAGCAAAGCTTAAGAAATGTAATAGAGAAAACAAAATTCCATAATTCTTTCCCTAAGAGATATACTAACCATTTAACTTCTCACTGTTATGGACCAAAGTATGTCTCCCAAATCCATATGTTGAGGCTTTATCCCTCAGTGTGCCTGCAGTTGGTAACAGGGCCTTTATGCAGGTAGGTAAAGGTATGTCAGATAAAGGCTGGGCTCTAATACAACTGAAGCAGAAAACTAGAGAGATCTCTCTCTGTGTGTCTCTGTCTATGTCTCTCTCTCTCTCCCTCTATCTCTCTCTCACTCTCTGTTCCCCTCTGTCCCCTCCTTCCCCTTCCTTCTCTTTTCTTCCCTCCATCCCCCCATACAAGGAGGTAGCTATCCACAAACCAAGACAGACAAAAAGCCTCACCAAAACCCTAATTTTCCAGTGCCATTATCCAGGACTTTTAGACATCAGAACTGTCAGAAATTAAATTTTTATTGTTTAAGCCACCCAAACTGTGGTATTTTGCTCTAGAGATCTTAGTATATGAATACTCTTATATAAATGTGTGAACTGTTCCATACTTCAATCCAGCTAATAATCAAGGCCACTTTTGCTGTGTGTCCAGTCCTGCACTAGACTGAGATCACAGATCAAGTGTAAACATAACTCCTACAGTGAGTGGACCTATATTAATTAAACAAAGCTTAGACAAAGCAATTGGTGAACTAAACAAAATTATGTGGAAACAGAAGACTGAAAATGGAGTGCAATGGGTAGGAATCATCAGTGAGAGTTAGAGCCTCTGAGAAAGGGTTTATGTCAGAGACGACAGGTGTTAAACTGTGACCGACCACATAGTAAAGATGTGCAAGAGTGTATGGATGAATGGGATTCAAAGCAGGAAGTGGACAACAATGAACTTCTTGACTTCTGGGCTTACAATGACAATCTAATGGTCAGCAGGATGTCTGTATCACTTACTGAACTGTAAAGCAAGCACTGCTAAACAGGTGATTTTGTGAGTGAGTAAGCAAAAACAAGAAGAATCCTCACAATCCCCTTTAAGGACACACCCCCAGCCACCTAAGGATACCATAGGACCCCACCTCCTAAAGGTCCAGAGCACTTCCCAATGGTGCCAACCCATCTGGGGGTTGGGAGGGCTTCAACACTAGTCCCTTGAGAAGAACATTGAACACCAAAACAATAGCAGCATGCTTCTAACTGCACTCATTAATAAGTGATTTATTATGATACTCCTGACACTGGAAGTTCTAGGGTAAAGTATCTAGGGTAGAGTATCTCAGTGATAGAGTGACTGCCTAGAATATGAGGAGCTTGAGTTTGATCCCTGGTACTATAAACAATAATAACAATAACAATAATAATAATAGGAGTAGGCAGAAAGTGGAAAGAGGAAGAGGTGGAAAGGGGAAAGGAGGAAAGAAAGGGAAGAGAAGTAAAGAAGAGGACATGAATCCTTCTGTAAAATACCCTAAACAGCATTACTAAGTGATTACGCTTGCACTTAAAACCTTCAGATGTTAATTATTCATACTGAATGATGAGAATTTTGGAGTCTGAGACTCACCTGCAATATTCAGAATACATCAACACAGAATTTATACAGTAGCTGGTGCAAGTAAAAGCTAATGATAGGATTTCTGTTTAATACAAAGATGCCCAATACGAGATCAATGACTGCACATCTGCTCTTTGGTAGATGTAGCTTTTGCTTTAATTTATGTAACCACATCTATATCCTCCCCATTTGGAAGAGAACTCTGTTTCACATGACAACATGTAATGCTGTTTTCTTTTAACTCACCTCTGTGTCTTCATATCAAACATGAAATTTAAGATGTAATTATAAAAGTCGAATTATCTTTATCCTTTGACTGAATTTCTGTTTCTTGTAACTGGATCATAGTGCTTGTGAAGTTTTTACATGGTCAAATTGTTTTGTTGAAATAAAACTATATGATAAAAAAATAAAATAACCACACTCATTTTATATAATTTCTATAGAAAGTCTGAAACTTTAATTCTTCCAAATAGATTTGACTCAGAGCACCAACACTGAATTATTAACAGGTCATTCAACATTATGATACCCTAAAGAGAAGCCCAAAGACTGCAGCACCTGATTTGAAATGATCAAATCTTTTGATAGCTAATTATGCCATGACTCAAGGGATGAAACAAAAAGGCTAACATATTAAAATGCTTCATCTTTGCATAATGGGAAATATTTTCTGGATGCTGCATTCACTTTCTATGTCACATGCAGAGATGTTTATTCATGTGTTTAATAAATTGTGCTTTAATTGTTCTAATAATTTTTAATGCTGGTTTTCTCCTAACATCTTTAAAATAGCTTTTATGGTACTGTCTAGACTTGTTGTTGTTCAATTGGCAGATCATTTTTTTTCACTCCACAGCACTCCCAGAATTGTGCTTCATTGCCTGAGCACAAATCCAAATCATAAAAACAATATAGCATCTTTATTAGAATTAGTCTTGAGGGGCCGTCAAAATAGCTCAGTGGACTAAGCACTTGCTTAGGTAAGCATAGGGACCAAGGTTCAATCCCTGGTACCACATCCCATGCCAGACCCACTCTCAGGTACACTGAACTGGCCACCAAGTCAAGGAATGGTGGCTCATGCCTGTAATCCCGCTGCTGGGGTGGTTGAAAACAGGAAGATCACTATGAGTCTAAACTGCACAGTGAGACACTATACCAAATACATTTTTTAAAAAAAGAAATACTCTTGCTATATAAAGAAAATAATTCTGATTACAACTTATGACTTCATGTACCATAATTTAAAGCCCATGAGAAAACCCCTCCATCAACTCTTTATGGAGTTAGGCTGAAGAAGATATACTCCTCAATAGCCATGTCTCAATTATGTCTAATATTTGGATACCAAAGCATATGATAATCATATTTATACCAAGAACTCTTCACAATATTGAGCAACTCCATCATAATGAAGCTGGATCAGCGAACATGTATTGTAGTAGTCTCATAGTTAGGAAACAATTTTGGCATGAATTATCTCTTCAATTAAGATTTTTCTAGAATTCAGACTAAAGACTTAATACAACATTCCCCAAAGCTGACCCATATGTGGTGTAAAATCATCTCTGGAGCCTTTACGATTCAGACTGTTCTGAGGCAAAATATTTTATGGCCACACCTATGTAGCTAGCACAAATAGTAGGCACTGACCTAGGTACTGGAAAGAAAGTAGAAATATGGGCTGGGGAGATGGCTCAGTGGAATAAGTGCTTCCCTGGCAAGTGCAAGGGCCTGAGTTCAATCCCTGGTTCCACCAAAAAAATAAAAATAAAAAGTAGAAATGCACAGCTAATTTAAATAAGGGATGGAGTATTTTAATAAATTTGTTAAAAAACTAAATAGTTTTCGAAATTGATAAGCCAACTTGTTTTAAAGACAGTTTATACTATAGATACAAAAGAGGTTTACTTCATGTGAGTAATTAGGGAGAGAGAATCATGCTACCATTTCAGTCAAAAATGCACTGCACTTAAGAGATTACAACATCTAGTGAAACTGTCCTCTTTTAGTTTCCCTTCATACTCTCTATGGTGCACAATGATGAAATTGCCCAACAACAGATTTCCCAGATTTATCCCCAGTGTCAAGCAACACATGGATCTTAAAACACGCCTTAATCGTAAGATACACACATATAAGAAACAACTGAAGAAGGATTTCTCTCTCTCAGGACCATGCCTGGTGGCAAGCAACAAGAACAAACCAACAACAACAACAAAATCTAACAGCCCTTTAAACAGAAGTAAATTTGAAAAAAAAAAAATCTAGCAATGACTTAAACAAAGATAAATTTTTTTCACATAAGAAGAGGTGGAAAGCTAGGCTTCCCAGACCCAATCAATGCCAAGTTTTATCTAAAAGTTCTTTTGTTATTCTTCACCCAAAGACTTTGTGGCAATGTTTGTTGTCCTTGCATTCAAAGTGTGACCTCTAGGCATCCTGTCTGGGGTCCAAGCCATGAGGAAGGTTGCAAGACACCATGACAAACCTCTGGTCCCTTTGGTAAGAAAAGTTAAAATTTTCCTAAAAGCCTTACCCCAAAGCTTCTTCTCAACTCATTAATCAAAGCAAGGTGACATGGACATCTATAAATCAATTACTAAACAAAGAGAATAAGATTACTGTAAGTGGTTAAAGCAATAGTTTATGCAATCACTGCCTAAACAAATGAGCACTGTGTTAGCTGAAGGGTTACAAATGCTAGGATGGCGACAGATTGTAAGGGATGGACTGGAATGAGCCATCTTTCTCTAACAAATAATTTCAAAGAATAAATCATGTTTTCTTAGGGATCACATCACCATACCTGGAATAATTCAAAAATATCCAATGTATTGGATTTCTCATTGTATAGTATTTCTAGTTAAGTCAACAAAGTAACAACATTTTAAGTATTTTTTTTTTTAATTTTCAATTGTCACATGAGAGGGAGAAAGAGAGAAAAGAGACAACAGGTTTTTGTCTAGGTTGTGATTGTACTTAAAACCTCCTTGCTATCACAGAGAATCACCCCTAAGCTTTGACTTAAGCCTCCCTCCAAATTGGTACTTCCCTCCTTTTTTCCAATTTTCTCCTACACCATCTCTTGTTACCTTATCTTTCCCCATCCAACATCAGACTTCTGCAGCTGCTCCTCAACACACTATAGCATCTGCCCTCAAAATTCTACTGAAAGGACTTTAAATGAGGGCATCTCCTGAGTGTTAACTTTTCATCTTTCTTTAGCACCCTGCAGCACTTAACAATACAGTTTCCCCTGCTGAAACCCTCCTATGTAGGTTCTCTAATACTCTTCTGCGGGCAAGAGTATTGCACAGCAGTACAACACGTGGCCCCAAGAGCCAGACAGACTCTTTTTTTTTTTTTTTTTTTTTTTTTGTCTTTTTTTTGAGACAGGGTCTCACTGATCAGTTCAGGCTGGCCTTAAGCTCACTTTGTAGATCAGGCTGGTCTTGAACTCACAACAATCCTCCTGCCTCAGCCTCCCTAGTGCTGGGATTACAGGCATGTGCCACCACGCCCAGCTGAGCCAGACAGACTGTTTCAAGTTATGGTCACCCCAGTATCTGTGGGAGACTGGTTCCAACACAACCCTCAGATAGGAAAATCCACACATGTGCATGCCCTTGCATACAATGGCATAGTATCTGCATGTAACTTATGCACATCCACCTAGATAAGTTAAAACACCTCTAGATTACTTTAAAAATTTAATACTATGTAAAGCCAACATAAATAGTTGTTATACTATATTTTTTAGGGAAAGGTAGGAAAAATGTTTTTACATGTTCATTACAGACACGATTAGTTTTTCAAATATTTTTGGTCCAAGGTTGATTAAATTCATAGAGATGGAACCCAAAGATACAGAAGAACAATTATTTTATTTATACTTTGTACAAAGTAAGGGGGAAATCATTTTAGTAACCTGTGCCCTGCTTCATCATTTGTGAATGGTACCTTCCACTTCATAAGAGTATTTGCAAGGGAATTTAATTAGACAATCTATTAAAAGGATTTAACATGGGAGCTACTACATGAGGTGTTCAGTAACTCAATAATAGCTCTTACCTACTGCTCTTCTTTGAAGTCATTTCCATCTTTATACTCATGTGAAAAGATGTACACTGTGTTATGAATCAAACTACTAAACAGCTAAAATATTTTTAACAGTAGCTTTGATTGTCCTGATATTTTTCAAAACTAACAGTAAGTCCAAATGGGCTTATGTGTTTCCAAGACAAGACCACTAATTTTTCCAGTAACCCACTTCATTTAGATTCTGGCCAATGCCTGCCCAAACCATGCAAACCTCCTCCTAAAACTGAAACTAATTGGAATTCTGGAATCTCTTTTACTTGGAATTGTTTTTTTTTTTTTTTTTTTTTTTTTTTTTTTTTTTTTTTTTTTTTTTTTTTTTTTTTTTTAATCTCTTGATTTCTCCTTTTACAAAACTTTATTAATACAAATAAAAGAATTTATTTTATGAATTTATTCTTCTGGATTTTTGCTGTTTGGGATATCATATTTTGAGTACTGTGTCTCCCAAACAAAATGCTAACTCTCGATTTTCTCTTACCAACAAATATGATCAGCATGCCTCTTCAATCACTGAAGGAAAGATGTGGGGGGAGGACTTGGAGCAGAGTGCTTCCGTGTGCTACCTACTCTCCCCTCATGCTCAACATGATTCATTAACAACACCGCTGGACAGCCAGCTGTTCAACACGCAATGCATCTACACTGCATCTATTAGCCAACTCTTCCTGCCTTCTAATATGTATAAAAAGATGTGAGATTTCTCTAAAATCTTTTATTACTACATTTGCCTTCTTATCCAAGCAACAGACATTTGTTCAGGCAAAACTTCTAAAGCAATATTTAGATCTACATCAGAAATATGTAATGAAGCTGAAATATCAAAGGGGCTCCATTTAATGGGGCTCCTAGAATCCTTTGCATCTTACATAAAAAAGTTAAATATTTACACATTGTTCACAACTTATCATCCCATACGTACATGAGAAAATATTTTTCATAACTAAGACTATAAGAGAAAGATATGAAATAATTTATAACATCAATTATTTATATAAATAAAATAAAAATTTGGCTTTTTTTCTTACCTGAAAATGGTATATATTTGGCAAAAAGCAATTAAAATGTCTATCAAACATCAGCCATTTACATCAATGTTAAATAGCTTAATTTTTCAAAGCAGCTTCAGAATTGCCTGGATGTTCCCCTTACAAATGAGCACTAGAAAACCATTGTGCTGCTGCATGATTCCATGTTTTTCAGTGCAAGAGGGCAAAATTATTCTAAAAGACCTATGACATCACTTGTGTTAAAAGCCTGAATATCAGCAGAAGCCAACAAGGAACAATGTATCAAGGTTTTCTTATTTAATTCATCACTTCAAACTAATTATTTAGGATAATCTGAACAGAGCTCATATAGAAACATATTAGAGCATTTCCCAAGAATGTCACAAATATTTAAAAGATTCAGGACCAGCTAAATAACTCAGAGAATTAAAGTGCCTGCAAGCAGGCAGGGGTTTAATCCCTCGGCCTGGGGTGCACTGAGATGGCAATTGAGACTGGGTGTAGGGTATGTGCCCGTAATCCCAGCTCTTGGGAGGCTGTAAACAGGCAGATCACTACAAGTCCGATCTAGTAGTGAAACCCTGAACACCCTGTAAACTCTTCCCTAAAATACAGGAAAAAAGAAGATTCAATGCAGGATATGTAATGATCTTCTGATAAAATAAAGTAGGCATCAAAATAAAAAATAGCTACCTAAATTTACTGACAAAACTAATTATTAAGGGGACTGTAAGGAGCAAGTGGCAAAGTTTTATAGGTGACATTAACTGCTCTTAATTACCTACAAGAAAAGCATCAAAGTAATTTTCTTTCATCTTAGGAAGATTATGCTATTTATTAGTGCTTCCCAAAGTAGCTCTAGATAAATTCCTGTCTTAACAAGATGGCTCTCACTTTTATTTCATCAAATAGTTTTAAGTGAATGAAATTTTTTTCAGAACTACTTAGGAATAGTGAATGACAAAGTAGAAAGAGAAAGATCAACAAGAATAACGTATTCATTTAAATGTTGATTAAATTCTTTTCTATGAGAAATTAAAAATTATAGTTGAGTACAAGTGACATGCTGCCACCTAGTGGAATTCGAATATAGAAAACAATCTTCACATGAGGCTTCCAAGAATTTCATATAAACACAAAACTGCAGCCAGTTGGGTGGGGGTGTCAGAGTCTGATGTATACAAGCTACATCTAGAGTCAACATAGGAGGAGTATCTAACAAACAGTTGCACTAACCATACATACACTCAGACTATGCAACTCACCTACCTAACTCACCTAACCCGATTACTGGCCTCATAGCTTAATATTTGCTACAGCTGCATAAAAGCAGCTCCTTCACTCTGCTAATGCTGGGAGGTTACAACTCAGGCTAGAAGCTCTAATACAAGCCTTTCATCCTGAATCCAATCACCAATGACGGGCCAGAAAACAGACAGAGAGGAAGCGAGCCCCTGTTCTTGCAGCAGCATTAATGAACCATGGCAGCCACCACATAGAGATTAAGGTACTGTGTGCTTGTTCCTTTTCATCCAAGGAAGGAGTGTACGCATATTTATGTTATGTATTAATAGAACGGTTTTATTTACAATGATTTACCAATTTTTATTGTACAATTATTTATGTTTAAGAAACATATAGTAAATGTGTTTTTTGAAGAAGCTGCCTGCCACAGCTTGAATGCTTGTGTGCCTCTAAAATTCTTATTGCAATTTAATCCCAATGCAACAGTGTCAAAACACTGCACCTTTGGGGGAAGTGATTAACTCCCGAGGGTGAGACTCTCAGGAAGGGGATTTGTGCCCTCATTGAAGGGCCTGAGGGAGAAAGTTGTCTCTTTTCCCCTTGCGCCATGTGAGGACACAATGTTCATCTCTTCTTCCATGGGAAGATGCAAAACTACTGTGTCATCTTAGAATGCAAAAGCAACCCCTATCAGACATGAGGTCCACTAGCAACTTGATGTTGGATTTCCCATCCTCACAACTATGAGATACAGATTTGTATTATTTATAAATTTTAAAATCTAAAGTGTTTTTGTTATAGCAGCTCAAATATGACAGTACCTCTGATTGATTTTCATATTATTACAATGAAGCAAACAGAATAAATGTGGTACAGTTCTTCATAGTATCACAGCTGCCACTGTTTGAACAGAAATCCAAGGAGAGGGCAGAGCCCTGAGCAAGAGTTATAGGGATGTTTATGACTTGGGAACACTGTAGGAATGTACTGACTCAGACAAGAGTCTACACAGCTAAATGTAGATTGCAGAAGAGCAGGCAAAATGAAGAGCCTGATGCACAGTGTGGAACCAGAAAGGCCATACTAGGAAGATTCGTATTAGATTTTGATTTTACAAGAAGAAGTAATCAAATAGTGTACTTGTGATATTTATTCCAGTTATATTTTAGAAAGACAATTTCGGTAGCACTGTAGTAGAAAGATTTAGTAGAGATGCAAAGGACTCAGAATACATAGAAGGTCATTCACTTGGCAAGAATGACCAATCTAGAGAAGAAGCAGCAGGATGAAACCAAAACGACTGGTCTGTGTGGAGGAACTGAACATTTCAATTGTAAAATCTCTAACAGTATTCTTACAAACAAGCTCCTTATCAAAAGTACTTAGGAAATATAAGAAATGCACATTTCCTGGTCAATACCAGAATTATTAAATCAGTATCATGAAGAGCATGGCACATGCCCAGTACCAAAAAAACAATGTAGCCTACCAAGTGCTTATTATTCACCAGTGGTTCACAGCACCAGCAGCTCAGTCAGAAGTCCACATTTTCCATAGTGACTGAAGTGCAATGTCTGTAACTCAAGGAGACAGAAAAGCTCTCCATGAGTTTATAATGAGTGAAGGTTTAGACATGTTGATTCTGGAAGTACTTACATGATATCTAGGTGTAAAAATTATTACAGTCAGTAGGACTTGAACTGGACCCCAGAGGAGATGTTAGAGCTAGACATACATCACCCTAAGAATGGAAGAGGGGTTCCAGAGAGAGAATTTAGCTTGAACTAAGAAGTGACCTGAGGAAAAAAGCTCACAGAGTGTTTATGATTCTCAGCAGTACACAGAAAGATGGCCATTTAGGGTTGGGAAAAACAGGGACGTGGACCGAACAGGTAAGTCTATTAGACTAGCATGTAAACCCATTGCCTTAGTTCCTGACAAAGTGAGGTCCACGTTCGGTGGGAAAATGGCAGATCGTGTGGTCTCTTGTTGCCCATGATTCTCAGTCTCAGTAGCCTGTGAGGTGGTGTTTCTTAAAACCTGGGTTCTTGTGACAGAAAACTTCAAATGGTCAAAGGATTTGGAGAAGCTTTTTCCAAAGAAGATAAGACACACATGTGTATCTTCTAAACTGATATACAAGCAATATGCAGGTAAACTCTATTGATCATCCATCACTTTTTGCGCAAACCAAAAACACACGCCCCGCAAAAGGCTAAACTAATGACCACACAAGGGTGGGGAGAAACAAACTCACCTCACTGGGGCACTGTACAACAGTCAAGTCATTTGGAAAATAATTCGGCATTTTTCTCAAGAGTCAAACGCAGAACTCCCATAGAAGCCAGCAAATCTA
Source organism: Ctenomys sociabilis (assembly GCA_004027165.1). Taxonomy (NCBI): domain Eukaryota; kingdom Metazoa; phylum Chordata; class Mammalia; order Rodentia; family Ctenomyidae; genus Ctenomys; species Ctenomys sociabilis. The sequence continues at coordinate 99,250 of PVKA01002591.1, forward strand.
TTGCTTGGTGTCTACTCAAAGGAAGTAAAAACATACATCTACATAGACATTCACAGCACCGTAATGCAAACAGTGAGAGACTCCAATGGCCATCAACTAATGAATGAATACCCAAAATGAGAGACATCTGTACAAGGATATACTAGTGATTATTTTACTGGTGCAATAAAAAAGTGATTATTTTATTAGTGCAATAAGGGTGAACGAAGTACCAGATGCTACAAAATGGACAAATCAAGAAAACATTATGAGTGAAAGAAGCCAGTCACAAATGATATGACTGCATCTCTGTGAAACAGGACGGGGCACGAAGAATAGGAACTACTGATGGGCCTCTGCCCCTGTGGAGCTCTGAAAGTGTCATTAGGGCAGGTAATCAATCTAACATGGTGTTGGGTCCCAAAACAACATGTCGCTCAGAGACCAACTTCCGTGTTCTTCTTCTATTCCCAAAATAGAACTTTTGGCAGCCCAAATAGCTCAGTGGATTAAAGTGCCTGCAAACAGATGCAGGTGCTGGCGGTTGGATCCCTGGGCTGGCCATGCCCCCGGGGCACCCGGAGAGGGCAATTGAGATTGGGCACGCCTGTAATCCCAGCTCTTGGAAGGCTGTAAACAGGCAGATCACTACAAGTCCAATCTAGTACTAAACACCCTGTAGACCCTTCCCTAAAATCAAAAAATAAAAACAAAAATAAAAAAATAGACCTTTTGTCTCCCTTTTGCGTGGGCACAAGGACCCTCCAATCCTCTCATGACATGAATCTTTGCCTGCTCGAGTAAACTCCACCTCTAATGTAACTCAATAATAATCCTGCCCTCAGCTCCCTCTTCCAAGGGCTCTTCCATTCTCCTGCAGCCCTCCCATGACCACAATAATGGCATGAGTTATCTCTCTCCCATCTGTCATTTGCACCAAAGCAAAAACCTTACATTAGTAATGTGCATGTCTTCCTCCTGTCTATATATATATATATATATATATATATATATATATATATATATATATTTAGTGGTTGTACAACTAGTGAATATACTAAAGTACTATGGAATCATATACTTTGAAAGGGTGCATTTTATGGCATGAGGATTTTTATATCAATAAAATTCATACTTTAAAAATACGGACATCTAGGCTCTACCCATGGCCATTCTGGAGGGTCATCAGTGGTGCAAGAATCTGTAATTGAAAAAGCTCTCTGGATGATCCCCATGCACAGCCAGAGGGGGAATCACTGGTGTATTCAGAAAATCCACTAGAAGGTTATTTGATCCTTCATATTAGAAGGAAGGCACACCAGCAGAGACAGCAAGAGCTCATCAGGAGCTAAGAAAGGCTGCCCTTGCCGATGGCCTCACCCCCTAGAAAAGCCCCCACTGCCACCCTCTATGCCCCTGTGAGGAGCAGGCTGTGTTCCTCTGTTCGCCTACCACCCCCAGGGCCTTCTTCTCCTGCAGGCAGGAAACTGAACTGCGCTGGACAGCACTCACCTCAATAGGGGCCCCGAGGACCCCACCACAAAAGGCTAAAAATGGTTTTCAAAGACTGGGCCCCTGACTTTGTTCGTCTTTCTTTTATGAAAACCAACTTTTGTCACAACTGCCTGAAGAACAAAAGAGCATCCATTTCTTCTTGAATTCAAATCAGATTTTTAGATCTCATTTTGTGCATTTTATTCTTATGATTACAGAAAAGAAAAAGTGAGAGAAGATCTTCGTCATCAAATACCAAGTTCAAAATATGATGCCTGCTATAAAACCTCTCCTTACCCTCCCTCCTTCTTGAATTCCCACTGGGATGCCCTTCCTCCATGATTCTACAGAAAGATTTCCATGAAATGTTAACTTTTTCCAAAGGCATAAATAGTTCATAAAACCTACAAATAGAACTTCCAGACATTTTGGCAGAAACAACTCAAACCATGCTAATTCTCTTTCTTCAGAGAAACAATGTGGAGCCTTTTATGACTAAGTACAAAACAAAATCATGTCATAGTGATCATTCTCCTAATTCTCTAAGGTTCTCATTAGCTAAAATTTAGGCTGCTATGCTTGGTCAGTGTGCCACTGTGAGTTACCCTATAAAAAACATGAAGTTCATGGAACTGAAAATGAGCAGCTTCTCTCTCTTCTATGTACTGGCTACTCCAGATTGGAGTAGAAACCCTTCCACATAATGAAATTTAAATTGATGACGGCATCTGATTAATAACACATTTAAGTGAGCTTATTAAAACAGAAGTCCTGGCGCTCACACTGTTACCAAGTTAGGAAGCCATTTCTCACACCAGAGAGTCAGATCTGAGCTCTAGCCTCACCTTCTCAGGTTCACAGAAGCTGCAATCTCCTCAGACTTCTCTCATTGAACTGTCTCCACCCTGCTTTTGTGCAAGCACAAGGCCCAGGTCTTTTCTGTTTTCACACTCACATCTAAAACAAAGCATTATCTTTCCATAAAGAAAAAGTCCCCATCTGGTGCATTTCATGTCTTCGGCATGAAATACCCGATAGTGATTCAAATGAACACTTTGTTCCAATTATTCTTTTGCTTCTGATAAGGTTACCAAGGATGGTTGATAAGATTGTAGTTGCTCTGCCACCTTTTAGGGAGAACAACAAATAATTCATAACTTTTTCCTCCCAGGCTGTGAGGATGCAACAGCATTTTCTTTAATGCTACCTATATCTGGAACTTCTATTCTGCCTCTATGGGACATAAACTAGTCACCCAGGGCTGGCTAAATAGCTCAATGGATAAAAGCACCTGCAAGCATGTGCAGGGGCCCGGGGGATGGATCCCTGGGCCTGCCCTGCGGCCTTGCCCCCCAGGACTCACAGAAAAGGCAATTGAGACTGGGTGTGGTGGTGCACTCTGTGATCCCAGCTCTCTGGAGGCTGTAAACAGACAGATCACGGAGAGTCTGATCTAGCAGTGAGACCCTGAACACCCTGTAGACCCTTCCCTAAAATAGTTAACTAAGTAAATAAATAAATAAATAAATAAAAACTAGTCATCCAAAAATAGCAAAAAGCCAATGGCCAAAGAAACCAATCCAAGAGAGAGAAAACTAGAAAGGAAGCAAGGACAGTACAACTACAACAAGCTTTGCTCAATTTGATAACATGAATTAATATTTTTTAATTTTTCTTTAGGCTGGTTCACATTCAACTTCTACTGCTTGCAACAAAAGCACCCAGCTAATACAACCAATATGATTTTAAACTACTAAGAGGTATGAGGAAATATGGAACAGGGGCTGTGATAAAGTGCGTGAAAAGGCAACATTCCAGCCTGAGAAAGAGCTAACGGGAAGATTCTCAGGAGGGGAAATGAAAATGATTAAGATGCACTGTGTACACATGCCAATCCCCAAGATAACAGTAATGAGTATGTATCACAGATATGTAACAATAAGAGAAGTTTCTTTATATAATAACAAAAAGGTTCCCACTCACCTATTTCTTTCTACCCCTACGTCCTCACCAACACGAGATCAGTGAGCTCTAAACCCACAGGAAAGATGAGAGGGCTAGAGAGCAGAGTGTGAGGACATTCACACCGCCCCCACCTGGAAGATCTGGATGAAAGAAAACAGCAGCGCATCCCAGGATGAAGCACGCTGAGGTGCCCTATCTCGAAGGGAAGCTCTTTTAATTTTGTTAATGAATTATCATTGAGCTATTTGGCCATCTGGAGACTGCTGGCTCCCAAGCCACACACTCTGAGGAGGGGAACTTTCCTCTGCCAAACTACAGTTTCCTACAAAGGTGCTCCATTTAGAGATTTCGAATAAACAGTTTGAGCAGGAAACTAGAACAGCACATCGATGTATTCTTCATGCATCAAAATAAATGATTCTGCAAAGAATTGCCTGATAATTGAAGAAAAGCTAAAGCCTGATTATGTTATCATTAAAAAAAAAAAAAGCTGACTATGGGGTCGGGGTAGAGACCAAAACAATTTTAATCAATTTTATTTAATATGTTCAGGAATCTTCAGGCATAATTGTTTATTCACACATTAAGAATAAGTTACATTTCTTGTTATATAGGTCTTGCTTTATCTTGGTCTTAACCATCCAACAGAGAAATATAAACACGAGGTATGAGAAGAAAAGCATATAATATGCTGAGCTTTAAAAGGCTCAATTCAACGTCTGACATTGTCAGCCCTACAGACAACCCACTACTATTATGGACTCCTGGAGTATGTTGGATTATTTTGCTGAAGTCACACACCTACAATATTTAAATGGCAGTGGAATACCCATCTCTGACAAAACTTAAAAAAAGGGGATACAAATGAAGGACCATTTTGTATCTGTATATAAAAAATAGGATAGATATACAGCTACTTTATCTCAATTCAATGAGAAGAAAGATTTGTACTAATAGTGTTTTGAGGCAGCGGGCCTCACAGCAGGGAAGAGACGACGCGACTGATGATCGCGGAGACAGGCTGATGGCGCAGATCTACTTTTTTGCGGAAGTGCAGTTGTACATATAGGGAGGTGAGGGGGTGGATCTGAAGGGTGAAGAAGGTTATGTGGAGGGTTGTGATAGGAGTGTAAGCGTCCTGTGACACAGATTAAGGGCCAGGGGACTTCCGGGAGATCAGGCAGAGGAGTCTCAGCCTTTTGGTGCGCCACCTCTGGGAGCCAAATTTGTCTACACCCAAGTGTCAGCTACCTGGGCGAGCCAGACCTCTGCGTTTCTCCCTTCAGTGTTTGAGCAGGATATCATGTCTGCATCTTGTACTATGAATAACCACTATGAAGACAACAATATACAATGTACTAATTATTCAAACTGTTCCACTAATCAGTTTTGAAACTACTTGTTTCTCAATAAGTTTCACTGCTATTTGTTTATCAGTAAAATTAATAAAATAAAAAAGAGTAAGTAACTCAAATTATAAATAAAGAGAAAATAAAAACTAGTAGGACATAAAAAGATAGATCTTTCTCAAATGTGAAAGGGATCAAAAGGTGAAGACAGGGGATTGAAAAGGGATGAAATAGAAATTACGATGGTAGCACCAACTCTAGACAAGGAAGAGAAACATGTGCTACACACATGTACTGATAAATGAAAATAATTTTAAAAATAAAAACAGAAATAAGCAGCTCTGAAAAAGTCAGAAAATATAAAAATCTGAGAGATTAAAAATATGATTATCAAAAGTAAGAGCTTCAGGCTACAGACAAAGTAATCGGGGAAACACTGGAGCACAGGCAAAGTCTTAAATAGGACTTGAATAACATAGGAAATAATAGCAAGAACCAATAAGTGGGACTGCACGAAACATAAAAGTTTCTACAAGGAAAACAACTAACAGTTAAAAGATAACCTACAAAATAGGAGAAAATCTTTGTCAGCTATGCTTCTGTCAGAGGACTAGGATCTAGAATGTATAAAGAACTAATTAATTAATATCCCAATCAGTGAATGAACAAAAGAACTGAAAAGACACTTGCCAAAGTGAAGACACTTCTTACACATAAAGGTAAATGACCAATAAGTGTATTGAAAAAATGCTTAGCAGTCAGACTGGGGTGAGACAGAATCACCAAGAACATGAAAGATAATAAAAACTGGTGAGGACTGAGAAGCCTAGAGGACAGGAGCGGTTCTACCTGCTTATAAGAATGTAAATTAGTACGACCAGTATGGAAAAATCAACAGGGAGTTTCCTCAAGATACTAAAAGTATAGCTACCATTTGGTCCAGATACACCACTCCTTAGTATGTATCTGAAGCAACTAGAGTCAGCATACCATTAAAAAGATCTCACACTCATGTTTATTATAGCATAATATAAAATATCGAGGCTATGGAACCCATCAACACATGAATGGTAAAGAAAATGTGGTATATTCATACAATGTGGTATTATTCTGCCATTAAAACGAACAAAGTTTTGTCATCTGTAGAAAAATGAATGGATTATGCAGTCATTGGATCAATATGTTCAATGAAATGAATCAGATTCAGAAAGACAAATACCACATGATCTTTCTAATATGTAGAATCTAAAAAAGATGACAACAAAATAGAAAAGAGACTATTACTAGTTATGAGGAAGGAAATTAGAGGTAGGGAGGGCAGTAGGGGGATGAATACTATTAAAATACATCACACATAGATATCAAAAAAATGTACCACAAGGCCATGGGAGTGACGAGGGGATGGTGGTAGGGAGGTGACTAAAATATCTTATGACCCCTACAAATCTGTCTATGAAAATAAAACCCACAAGTCTTTGTATCTAATATGCACTAATAAAAAATGTGTAAAGCTTGCTAAAAATAAATTTTTAAGGAGTTCACTTTTTAAAAAAAATTCCACATTTACAGCAATGCTCAGCAAGTTACATATTACTGAAAATTAGAACAAGAACTCCAATTCTTCAAGGCAAAGCTGTGTTCAAGAAGTAATTTACATTCATCAAATAGTGCAATTAAGCAAGAAATAGTGAGGGTCAATGTGTCTCTTCTACTAAAAGTATTAACAAAAAATTTAAATTAAGTTGTAGAAGGACATTTCAGTTGTAAAACAAAGTAAAACAGTCTTTGGAATCATTTTCAACTAAAATTTGGACACCCAAAGAAAGGGAAATTTTTCTTCCAATGATACTTTCCGTGACACAGATTTTTTTTTTGATTAGTCTCACTGTACAATTAATAATAATAGTAAAAATCAACCTTTAATATATGTGCTCATGTAGAGGATCGGCCAGCCCCTCCCCAGGGGCACGCTGACACAGCCATTGAGATTGGGCAAAAAAAAAAAAAGAGAGAGAGACTGGGCATGGTGATGTGTGCCTGTAATCTCAGCACTTGGGAGGGCAGTAAACTGGCAGATAACTATGAGTCCAATCTAATAGTGAGACTCTGAACACCCTGGAGACCCTTCCCTAAAATACCAAAAAAAAAGTATGTGCTCACATAAGTTGCTGACACACATCAAAGGCTCCTAAGTAGAGTTCATTTGTTTGACAGCAGATTGAAGTTAAGTGACTTGGGATCACCCGCCAGCTGGTGAACTCAGACAACCTGGTGCCAGAATCGTAAACACTAAGTTGGAAAGGACTTCAGCTGACACTCCTTTCTACAGGCCAATCCTCAGAGCCAGCCTAAAGCAAGAAGGCACAGTACAGTGAGAAAGAAAAAGGAATGCCAGCAACATAGGAACAGTAAGTGAAGCGAACAGACAAGCAGGGATGTGGAAGTGATTTTTCTGATCTTTTTAGAGGTAATGTCTTGTATAATAGGATTATACCGAGGACCTCACTACAGAGTAGAAAACTGCTAGTCAATTTTATTTATATAGAGAGCATTAAATAATATGAAAATCATTAGGGAGGAGAGGAAATGAATCGGCGCTAAATCCCACATGTTTCACAGAAGTGTGGTGGTGAATATAGCTAGTAGGTGTCAACAGACATTTCCTAATTTTACTTTAAAAACTAGATACAATTTATATGGTAATTATCAGAAAAGTGAAAGCGGATACATTAATATTAGCAAATGATTTGGGGCTTTGGGAGGAATATGAGAAGGCTACAAGTAAAAAAGGAGAAGGCCAAAGCAAAGATCTTTGATCTGTGCCACTTACAATTTTGTTAAAATGACCAGATACCATCTCATTCTGAAATATAATTCTATCACAGTAGTAACAGCTACAGAGGAAGAGTAAGGTGAAGACAGCATCTCTCATTCTGGCACAATGAAAGCCAACAGGCGGTGCTCCAGCCTGTCAGGCCCAGTGGGTACCAAAAAGCAAAGGGAAGTCTGGCTGCAGCAGTGCACACCTGTGCTTCCAGCTCCTCAGGTGGCAAGTTGAAGGCCGACCTGGGCAACTTAATAAGAACCTGTCTCAAAGTAAAATGAAAAGGGCTGAGGGTTTAACTCAGCTCCTGGGTTCAACATATTCCAGCATACTCTCTTTGCAGATTCTTTGTTGCCGCATCATTAGGGTCTAAAAGATCCAATTATCTTTTCATACAATTACTGGCATTGATGTCACTGTCTTTAGACAACTGCCTTGTCATGTATGCCCACTCTAATCTCCCACCTTGCACATTTCATTTGGAGAAAGGATAGTCTCAATTTGCTCATTGTTTGAAGAAGTAGACATGGGTAACCCCCTTTCCGGGTATGAATGAATAGGTGGAACGTGGCACAATTATTAGCCCAATTGTTAAACCCCTGGGTTTAATCTGCAGTGTAAAGGTGTGTGGGGCCTTTTGACAAAATTATCTTCTCAACTCTAACCCACAAAAGTATTTTGTAGCAGTGGTTTTTTGTTTGTTTGTCCTTATGAAAGGTGCTAAGTAGTTTATAATGGAACTGCTACACTAACTTAAAGAATGAAGGCAGTATGAATTATTGGCTAGAAAATTCAATAAAAATTCAAAACGTTAAATAAATAAATAAATAAAGGCTCAAAGTTGCCCTGGTACAGGGACTGACAATTAAGGCATTGTTTGTAACAGAGCCAACCTGAAAACTAAAACCAACGCATATTGGTGGATGCAGTACATTTTTCTGCCGCTTAAAAAGTAAAGTCACTACAACCATATGTAGTGACACTAGAAGGTAGGGCTAACAAATTGTTAAGCAAGAAAAAGCAAGGTTCAAAATTATATGCCCTTTTTAAGATCTAAATATTAAAGCAAACACTACATGGGCTAGAAGAGAGATAGGCAGGTCTCTTGAAGATACAGGTGTAGGCCAAAACTTCACAAACGAACCCTGATTGCACAGGACATACTATGAAGAATCATCACCTAAGATCTCATCTTTTTAAAAACCTTTTGCACACCAAAAGAAATCACCAACAGAATGAAAATTCAACCCACAGAGTAAGGATACGTTTTCTCCTCAAAGCACTAATATCTAGTATAAAGAATTTAAAATGTCAGACCCCTCCCAAATTTAAAGAGCCAATCCAAAGATGGGTTTCTGAAATGAATACACACTTCTCAAATGAAATACAAATGGTAAATAAATATATGAAAAAAAATGTTCAGCATCACTGGCTATTCAAGAGGTGCAAGTTAACAGCACTGAGACCGCATCTCACTCCAGAAAGAACAGTTAGCATCGGGAAACCACCAATAAGAAATGCTGGCTGTGGGGAAAATGGAACCCTTCTCCACCATCAGTGGGAGTGTAGCTGGCGCAGTCCCAGTGGAAAGTAGTGTGGAGACTCCTCCAAAAACTAAAATTAGAGCTTCCGATTGACCCAGACCTCTTCTTCATATCTTCCCAGAGAAATTAAAAGCGACATAGCACAGAGATACATGCACACCGGTGTTTATTACAGGACACTTTGTAATAGATAAAATCTCAGAAACAGCCCATCAACTGAGCAATAGATACAAATACGGAATTCTCTTACACCATGAAGTACTGCTCGGCTATAAAGAAAAACTGGAGACATTTCTAAGTAAATGAGTGTAATTTGAGACCACACTCATTGGATAAATTTGTAAAATATCACATTACCTCTCTGATATGAGAAACTGAAAATGTAAATAAAAACCAAAATGTATAATAGATATTATGAAATAAACTGTTCAAAAGGACAGAGGAACTAGGGTGGAAAGAGACAGGAAGGAAGGGAGGGAGGGAAAAGAAAAAATTGAGGAAAGAAATAAGTGTTATGATTTGCGTGTGGAGGCGTCCCACGCACACACCAGGAAAAGCCTCATGCAGTGGCGAGGGCAGGTTCGAGAACTTGTGATCCAGTCATTGACCAACGATGGGATTGTGGGTGTGAACGCTGCACCGCCCTGAGGCCCTGCATACATACAAGAGAGGGAGAGGGGCTTGCTCTCCAGCTCCTCCCTTTTTGCCCTTGTTGCTTTCTGTCTTCCCCCACCTTGCCCCTCAGCCAGGCCTCCCTGCCCTGGAGCCAGCTGATTGCAGGCTGAAACCTCCATAAACTGTGAGCCTAAGGAAACCTTTCCTTCCTCAGCTTTGGGCATCACGTATTTTTGTCACAGCAACCAGAGAAAAGTAACCAAGACAGAAGGATACAATGGAAACAAAGCTTTGTAAGTAAGGAGCAGAAGAGGGGTTGAAGGAAGGAGAGGAGAATGGGGACGAGGCATCAAGCTGGATCATGTACGGGTACAGACGCTCTCTGACGAACGTGATCCTTACATATATCTAAACTGTGCCAACAAACTTAATAAAAAAAAAAAAGTATATGCTATTTTGTTTAAAAACAGACATTACTACATAGAACCCCTTATTATATCATATTTTGATATCTCTTTATCTATTGGGTAGGCAATGTGCTTAAAGGATTCAGTGGAGATTCTTCGTACTTCCAAAAAAAGTTTTTTACAATGAGTATCTACTGTTTTTATATTTTTTAAAAAATTGAGATAACAACTGGCATTCAGCTAGGATCTTTTTCTCATGCAAAGAGAAAGCCACGCTGTTTCCCTTGCAAGTCTACGGGGGCTGCGGCCCGCACGGAGGGCGAGGCTGCCCTGCCCGGCTCGGCGGGGCCTTCCGGGCGGCCCGGCCCGCGGCGGCGGCCGGGGACGGGCGGCCGGGGGCGGGTGGCCCGGGGCGGGCAGCCGGGGGCGGCGGTACCTTCCCAGCACGGCTCTCCCCCGGGGCGGCGCTGCAGGAACTTGTAGTAGAAGGGCTCGAAGCGGCCGGGCCGCGCGGCCGGCGCCAGCTCCACCTCCCCGAGCCACAGGCCGGGCTCGCCGGGCGCCCTCACGCCCGCCTCGGGCCCCGCCGGCCGCAGGCGCACGGCCGCGCGCGGCTCCCAGCGGCCCAGCTCGGGCGGCGACCCCGCGACCAGCAGCTCGGGCCCGGCGCCGGCGCCGCAGGGCGACACCACCACGGCGAAGCGGAGCCGCATGGCGTGGGCGGGGCCTCCTGCGTGGGCCCTTGGGACGGCGGGGACCGCTGCGAGCCGGAGGTCCCCGCGCGCCGCTTCCCGCCTCGACAGGCGCCTCCTAGGGCCGGGAGGAAGACGAGCGGCCGAAGGGCGCCTCGGAGCGGTGCGGCCGAGGTCCGGCCGGCGGCTCAGCGCGGGCCCTTGGGCGCTTTGGGCTCCGGGCCTTTGCAAAATGCAAGTAAAACGCGTGACCATCGGCCAGGACCCACTGGTCCCGATGGAAGAGGAGGAGATGATGACCAAACCAGAGAATTTCTTACGTTCTCCCTCCCATCTACAGTTGGAAAAACAGACCATCACTTTTGGTTTTTAGAAAGACTATTTTTAGCCCTTGTAAAATAAGTTTGGAGCAAATGTTTTTTAAGCCCTTCTGCGTATCAAAACTGTACTTTGAGCTTACAAATGTATGGGTTTGATGATTTCTTTTAATGACTTGAAAATGAAACTCGTTCGTAATTTGCTTCCAGTAAAAGCACATTCGTTTTACATCTCAAAACACTGGGGGTTAGAAACACAAATTTCTAACCATTTGGCCAAAGGAAAAATACACCTTTGGAGAGGGTAGGAGAAGACAACATTTCACTTTGCTCCTACTATAAACAAACGACCTGTTTATTTATTTTTTTGTCCTTTCGTAAAATGTTTTTCATATTCTTTTTATCCGTTAATAATCTCAACTTAATTTCATACTTACTCATTATTATTTTACAGTTGGGTTTTTTGTACTTTTTTTTTTAAAGGAAGCGTCCACATGGTGTTCAGTATCTCACTACTAGATCGGACTTGTAGTGATCTGCCAGTTTATAGCCTCCCAAGAGCTGGGATTATAGGTGCTGCCATGCCAGACTCAATTGACATCTCAGCGCGGCGCCAGGAGCAGGCCCCGGGGATTGACTCTCCCCCCCTTGCGCCCGCTTGCAGGCGCTTTAATCCACTGAGCTATTTGGCTGGCCTTATTTTAGTTTTTATTACTACTTGTTTGCACTACATAGTGATTACATGTATCATGGGGGATTCGTGCATGCGCACAACACATCCTAATTCTTCTTTGTCACATCCATTCCTCTCCCTCGGGCCTCCCACATCTCCTTTCCCGTGTGAAGTCTCTCCACTGTCTATTATCTAACTCTAATTTTGCTCTTTTGTTCATATTTTGGGGTTCTCACATAAGAGACACCATGTGTTCTTACCTTTGTATATTCACCAACATTTACATAATACCCTTAAGTGAATTAAAGTCACACAAAGACCCATTTGTCACTCTCTGGAAGCTTGTGAAGAGTGAGAGGGGAAACAATTCTCTGCATGCAGAGAATCATAAGATGAACAGAAGCACAAAGATGGGAGCTGCAAACCCAGTCCCTGAGGCAGTTTGTCAACGGATACATTTCACTTTTAAGTATTGCTATTTCCCACTGGAAGCGCAGTTGGTTGCTAAGCTTGCGCATAAACGCCAAGAACAATGTGAAGACAGGCCAGCTCAACAGGGCTAATTCAGTAGCAAAGCAGACATTAACGCCTAGCGTCATCCAGTCAGTTTAGTCGCTGTTTTTAATAAACGAAGACTCATTTGACTAGGCCGAGAGAACTATTTATCTTTAATGGAATTTGGGGTTCTGGGATCCTCTCATTTTTTTCAGGATTTAGGACTTTCTTGTGTTCTGTTTGCTCCAGCCTGCATTGTATTTTTTTCACAGCATTGTCCCCAACAATTTTTCCACCACGAATCCTGCCGATCCAACAGATGAAATTATAACAAGAAAACAGTATATTTGTTTGAGGGACATTATTTCCTTTCTTCTCTCTTGACAAAGCAGTTGAATAATTTTGGCCTTTGGAAGTAATGTCATTTTAAACCACTAATCAAAATATACAGGAGGCAACTGTTATGGTATGGATTTAAATATAGTGCAAATCTGATGGTTCCTCTTCGTACCAATCAAAATCCAAATGGAATGGAGAACCATACCAAAATATGGATTAAATGATATATTTCAAAGCCTCACTCATATTTCAACTGCCAATCATTTAGTGACATCAGCCAGACAAACAGCCATAGAACCCTGATCTCCACACTCATCATCTCAGTTCATTTTCTTAGTAAACCTATGAGGCAAGTATGATGGTTCTCCTCATTTTCAGATTTGCAGAAGCTGAGGTCCCAGAGAGGCCTGAGTCAGGTACTCAAAGGCAACCTTTCAGCTTACAATGAAAGAATCATAGAGAAATGTATGCTTTAATAAGGGAAAACTTTCATAGGAAACATTTCAACCCCTGCATTTTTATATGCTAATCTCCATCAGCTCTTAACAAAAAAATGAACTTTCTAGAATTGTTTCCTGTACCCCAACTTCATATTTAAGGAATTATGGAAGAGATGAAATACAAGTGGCATTCTAAATTGATCATGGAATCTATAAAGACAAAAATACTTTGGCACTTAGGAAGAATTTGATTATAGGCCTTAGGAAATTATTGTTTTATGCATGCATACATTTATTTCCTTGACAACAGTAACACAGGTTTAAGAAACAAAGGTGAAGAATTTTTTCAGTGGCTAAGATGTAGTATTCCCAGATCATTTTCCTTGTTGGATGTTCTAAGTGAGATTTCTTTTTACATTTCCAGCGATCTTGCTAATTATCAAAAAAAGATTCTTTATGAAATCCATTGGAGGTTAAATTCTTGACTTTATCAGCAAAAAATTGAATTCAGAGCAAAGGAAAGATAAGGAAAATAACACGAATCTGGTAATAATATTTAGAAGAACAAACCAATCTGTTGTCATTGAATTTCATTTCTATAATGCCATTTTACATATAACTACAATATTTCTAGAAGAATGGATAATAAATTCAAACAGAGTTTCAGGATCCAATTCAAATGCAAATTCTTTCAAAGTCCCCTCTGGGAAAGCTATTATTTGGTTCTCTACGATTTATGTTTTCTGAAGCAATCTTTTACTTCTCAGAGACTTATAAATCTTTCCTTATAATATATATGTAGATGCATGCTCATGCTGTAAACTGTATTTCATCCAAGAAGTTCAAGAGGCCGTTATATATATTAGTTTATTGTGCAACGGTACATATTTGGAAGTTAACTGTATCACATTCAACTATTCCAATTTTGTAGCCTAAAAATATAACCAGAAAAATGTAAATACACACTAGAAACTTTTGCATGCTAACTTTTTTCTGGATTAGAATAATTTGTTTTAGGCTACGGGAACCTGTGAGGAATGTGGCACAATAGAAGACTGTAGGTTATCCCAAGGCTTTGTGTAAAACATCCCAGACACTTCTCAACTATTTCAAATATTCATGCCCCTCTCTAGTACATGTAAAAACTCTCCAATCTCCAGTAGATTCCAATAATACCACTTCCCACCCGTCACATTACAGAGGAGTACAGTACCGCCTCCCCTGCACACACTGCTAGCCTGTCTTATGCTTTTTTTCTCTTCTACTAGAAAACTACTGACTTATGAGAGTGTCCCATGCAAAAAACTGTGATGGAATATATACCCTTTCAAAAGCCACTGAGCATGCCCGACATTGCAGTGTGCTGGTTCCTAGGTAGCACATGGAAGAAGGGCATGACGGTGGAAACCTACTCCTTCCTAGGCAGTGTGGAAGCAGAGAGAAAAGAGAGGAGCCCAAGAAAGAATACATCCTTGCAGGTCAAAACCCTAGTACCCTGCCTGTCAAGTCCTGCCTCCACACAGGCCCCGCCTCCACTCAGGCCCTGCCTCCAAACAGCAAGTTCATGGCCTGACTCAAGAATGTATTAATCTATCCATGAATAGAGAGCTTCAGAATCCAGTCACCTTGCACACACATGAGATTTTTGGGGAATATTTTAGGTCTAATCCATAACAAACTTCAATTGCTTGTATGTTATATGCTTTGATATCATCTTACCTTTTTTTTGAAGCTTATCTTATAGCTCTGCTTTGGTTTAGTTCTTTTGTCCTGTCTCCATGTTCACTTCTCCTCTTTTGCCATGCCAAATCTGTTAAACTCATCCAATAATTTGCTATTGTTGTGTCATATGTTCAGTTTTTAAATTTCATGTATTTTTTCCTTATTTCCTCTATTTCTCTGCTGAAATTTCTTATTTGCTTCTCATACTTTTTAAAATTTTTTTCTTACATGTGACTGGGCATGTGCCTGTAGTCCCAGCTCTTGGGAGGCTGTAAACAGGCAGATCACTACAAGTCCTATCTAGTATTGAGACCCTGAACATCCTGTAGACTCTTCTCTAAAATATACAAAAAAAAAAAATTTTTTTTTACAAATTGTTTGATTTTAGATAAGACCCTGCAGAGAAGTTTACAAGGAATCAGCCCAAATCACACAGTCACTCAGACTCTCTCTTTGGGTTGTATAGAGGAAATTGTTCATTGTAAAATTAAATTTCCACCCACAGGTGATTCTATACTATCTTTTTCTGAACATGCCAAGCATATCTTCAAACCTCATGTTGAGGAATGTGCTGGTTTCTGCATATGAAGATTTTTCCTAGATAAATATATATCCAATAAAAGGCTTTTGATTTCTTTACTTGGGAAGGCACTGCTTTGAGAATTACAAGTTTTTTAATGTACAGGGTCTCACTATACAGATCTAACTTGGAGTGATCCTCCTGTTTTCAGCCTCCCAAATGCTAGAATTAAAAGTGTGCACCACCACGCGAAGTCTCAGTTAGTGAGCCACTGGGGCAGGGCCAGCATGGAAAGCCAGTCCCTGTGCCTGCCTAAGCAGGCACTTTAGTCCACTGAGCTATTTGGCCAGCCCCTTATGAGATAATTTTTTGGCAGCTTGTTAACAATCATTTAAAGGGGCAGCAGTGTTTTCCCCTGCAAATATAGGTGATTATCCCAAAGTTACTCACCTAGCAGCTAAGAAAAGAGTGCGTTTCACTTGACGAGGGCATTAACAGTTGCAACACCTGCCATTCTGTCTAGAAAATGTAACCTTTGGTAGTGGTTTTAATATCAAGTCTGCGATCTTCAAAATCACCAGTATTCAGCCAAACACAAACTTTTTTTTAGATAATTTTCCACTACGTTAAAAGTGGAAAATTTTCACAAATGAACAAATTTTTGCCTTCATTTCAAAAACTAGATTTGCCCAGAAGAGACTAGAGCCTTCCAGGCAAAGTGGGCTAGAATCTGAGGAGGCTTGAATTCCTGACATGCCAACTCCTGCTATTCAAATTGTCTCCTTAAAATTGAGGCCAACTTGTTTGTCCTTCCACCTCCAGAGCTTTGTTTGGGTGTTTGTTTGTTTGTTTTTCAAATTAACATTTAAAATGAAAGTAGGGATCTGGAGATAGCAGAACCCTCCTGTATGGTTAGTAAGAATAAAATAGTGCAATCACTTTGGAAAACAATTTGACAGCTGCTCAAGAGGTTAAACACAGAGTTACCATATTACTTACTCATCAATTCATTCCTCTCCAAGAAATGAAAACATGTCTACACAAAAACTTATATGTGAATGTTCATAGCAATATTGTTCACAGTGGCCCAAACTTGTAAGCACCCTAAATATTTGTCAACTAATGATCAAACCAACAAAATGTGGTATAACTATATGGTGAATATTATTTTGCCATAAAAAGCATAATGTATTGATGCCTGCCACAACTTAGTTGAGCTCTGAAATCATGCTAAGTGAAGTAATGCAGACACAAAAGACCATATACTATATAATCCTGCTCATGGAAAATACCCAGAATAGGCAAGTCTGTGGACAGAGAATGTCAGTCACTGTCTGAGACTGAGTGTGGGGGTAGAACAAGGACTGGAGAAAAGTGGAGTGACCACTAACGAATGTGGGATGCTTTGGGAAGATGATCAAACTGTTTTAAATTAATTGTGGTGATGGTGTCAGATCGATTAATATACTAAAGTCGTTGTGTTGCACACTTGAGATGGGGGACTGATATGTGCATCAATAACAGTTCCATCAAGTTGTTCCTGGGAAGCGATCAGTGTACACATGCTTTTCAAGACTATAGCACTGGCTTAGGTTATTTGGAACACACAAACAGACAATACAATCGTTGCTCTCAGGAGTTTATTGTAGTTGCTAGAAACAAAGAGTTGAATGATAGCATAAATGTTAATTTTTCTAAATTGAGCACTCTAAATTCTAGTCACAGGGCAATAGCTGACTCCTAGTGTGGCAGATATCGCAAAGGTCACCAGTGCCTTAAGGCATCAAGGGCCAGGACAGGGTGACTCTGATGTCACATCTCCAAGGGTATAACTAGAGGTGGGGAAAGCCAGGAAACTAGAAGGAGATACAGGTTGTCAAAAGATACTTGCTAAGTTAGAATCTAGAGAGACAGGAAATTTCAAAACACATAATTTTAGAGTAACATGAAATGAAAGATCCCAGAAATAGTTATAATAAGATGATTATATGGCAAAGATATATTTTCAAATAATTACATTTGGCACTAATTATGCACTTTAGCTTCTATATTTCACACTTCACAATTGGAAATAAAGACAATGGATAAGAAGAAAAACATGGTATGGTTGTAATTAAAAAATTTGAAATTAGTGAAAAACAATATCTACAAGTTTAATGTTAAAGGAAGTATAACATTAAAATCATGAGATGACCCACTTTGTATACCTCAGTTTAATATGTAGATACAAGTTCCATTATGCTATTTCACAATAGCAGAAATTAGCTTCTTAGAACTGGTTTTCTTAGGAAAAAAGATGTACCCACTGGTTTACCAGGCAAACACTACCAATCATGGCAAAGTCAATATACATTTAACAATTTTCTTAAGTTATCAAATTGTTTGAAATATGAAGGTAGGTACATGAGGTTGTGTCTTTTAAGCAAATATCTTTGCAATGCAATACATTCCTTTTAGAAAATGTGATTTATTCTTACTCTGAGAAAAGGATGGATTTTCCAGATTTCTTAATTTTCAGTAAGTGACCAGCTATGACATAATCACAAGCAGGTCCAATAAATACACCTAAAAAATATTCTGCAGTTTAATTAAGTTTGAATGTCCCAGGTAGAGTAGCATTTGCTTCTATGATTTAATTTAGAAATTCCCCCAGAGAATAAATGAAACAACTTATTTCAACAAATCAATGCCTTTAATATTTAGTCAGTTAAATGTATGCAGTTGCATAACATAATGTAGGCTAGAAAATTCAAAGAAAAAATTATAACATTCGGAATTGTTTATCGTAAATAGCTAGACTTCCATATTCTACCCTCTGTGTCTAATATGTAAGGAAAATGAGGTTTTATGAGAGCCTATTAGAAATTTTATCCATCTAAAAGTTGAGGTTCCTGAAATATGAAGGAGTATCAGGGAAAGTTGTTCTTTCAATTCCCATGATTTTCCTCCGGAACTCCTTTTATTAAAGGACTGAATGTATCATAATCTCAAGTGTTTACAAAACACCTACCAGAACATAGATGGTCCATGACTCAGAAAAATAATCTCCTTCAAGAAAATAAGTATCACTGATAGTTTGGTTTTGTAGACAGTGTAATCATAGAAATTTTCAGAGTAACTTCTAGTATTTTTCAAGGTGATGGCCCTATTACATAAACATCATTGAAAGCTCACTCTTGCTTGCAATGATCAAAGAACAGACTTATGCTGGCACACTGTCATAAATTATGAGAGTAGGAAAATTTGTTTTGCTACTTTCTTTCCGAGTTCCAGGGGTCCAAAATTATAAAGCGCATTTTTGCCCTTTTCACTAAAGTATAACCCACCTTCCATGTGCTCAGTAGTAGGATTCCCTCATTACTTGTTACTCTGCCTTCTAAGTAGACAGCCCACTTTGAGACCTAGTGAGTAACCTATCTCATTAAAAGTCAAGCCGGGCATGGTGGCGCATGCCTGTAATCCCAGCACTCGGGAGGCTGAGGCAGGAGGATTGTTGTGAGTTCGAGACCAGCCTGAGCTACAAAGTGAGCTTAAGGCCAGCCTGAACTGCATAGTGAGACCCTGTCTCAAAAAGACAAAAAAAAAAAAAAGTCAAATTTGAAGTCATTCTCACATGCGTCAAATTCTATGAAAAAGATCAAAAGTTCTTGCCACCACTGTGTGATGGGTTCATTTTCTCTGAGGAAAGATTGCCATGTGCTGGAAAGGGGCAGGAAGGCAAATGAATAAAGCCCAGCCTTGGATTTACTCACTGCCAGTTCTCCAGAGGACAGCATTAAAGGAAAATTCCCAAAAGAGCCTTGGTGAGTTCCAGCTAAAATTTTTCAGAAAACAATTTCTAATATCTGTCAAACCATCTATAGCAGAAGATATTAGAAAGGACAGAATCTGCAATGAGAAAAATACTTGGATAAAATGGATACTGACCCAAGCGAAACCTAAGAAATCTAATAGGAATAGCAAACTTTGACAGCTTTTTTTAAAAAGAGATTTACTAATTATTTCACATCTCATTGTTATGAGGTGAACTATAGTCTCCCTAAAATCCATATGTTGAAGCTCTAACCCCCATTTTGCCTGTACTTGGAGATAGGGCCTTTATAGAGGTAAATAACATTAAATAAGATATGCATTGGGTTCTAATTCAACTAGACTGGTGTACTAGAAGAAACAGAGAAGACTACGAGGTACAAGATCTCTGTCTTTCTGTCTCTTTCTCTTTCTCTCTTTCTCTATCTCTGTCTCTCTCTCTCTCTCTCTCTCTCTCTCTCTCTCTCTCTCTCTCTCTCTCTCTCTCTCTGCTTTTCACCCTCTCCCCTTTCCCTTCTCCTGATTCCTCTTTTCCTGCTTTCCCTCTTCCTCCTCCTTCCTGGTCTCCTTCACTAACAGCCTCCACAAGACTGGACAGACAAGAAGCTTCACCACAACCCACTATTTTTTTTAATATATCCTTCACTTGAGAGGAGTATTTCTCCCAAGTCCCAAACAGTAAAGCACTGTGTTCCCTTGAACTATATTCTCTCTGCTTCAATTAGGTAGGCTTTTGGAAAAGATGTGTCAGGCAGAATTTGGCTACATTTTGGTAACTAATGTCTCCAAAATATCAACAGTTTACAAAGTCAAGAGTTTCATGTCTCAGTTCAAATCACATAGCCATCCTGGTGAGGCTATGTTTGCCCTACATCACAAAAAAAAGAGAAAAAAGGTTCTTGAGGATTTGTTTTGAAAGATACAAAGTAGTTCCACTGATTCACTGGCCAAAGTATCTCACAGCCAAACTGCTGTTCAGTGATCTGGAAAAATATAAAGCCCTTTCAGCAAAAGACAGCAAATGTCTGTGAGTGAATCGTTGTGAGTCATGACACACTCATCCTCCCCAGGGAACTGCAGTGAGAGGCAGCCTCAGGTTCAGTAAAAATCATGATGGAAAGTGCCAGCCATTCTCAGGAGGGAATGAGGGAAGGGCCTGATATGGATGGGTTCAGGTAGCTGCAGGAGGGTTAAGTGCAGTGAGCACAGTATTGCTGACCATCCTTAGACTTCCTGTAGATAAATAGAGCGACTGAGCACTAGGAAGATGGATGAATGGATAGATGGACACACATCATAATTTAAAGATAAAGTATAAAACTTACAACATGTTAATTAATTTATTTATTTTTATTTTATTTTTTTGTGTGGAACCGGGGATTGAACTCAGGCCCTTGCACTTGAGATGCACTTACTCCACTGAGCCATCTCCCCAGCCCCAACATGTTAATTTAAATTCAGGTTTTTCATTACACTTTTAGACCAGGCATTCACAGACATTAGGGCTGGGGAGGTAAGCATAAGGGCTTCAATCCCTGATTCCACAAAAAGAAAAAAGAAAAGAAAAAGAAAAAGAAAAATACATGACGTTGTGCTCTAAAACTTTTGTCTATTACATCTCAGCATATTAATATGGCTTTACATTTTATATCTCATGTTTATACTTTTCTGCTGGATGGTTAAGACCAAGATAAAACAATACCTATATAACAGAAAATGTAACTTTTGTATCTGTCAAGGTCAGTCAAATTCATGATTTACCCGGAAACCAAGTACAGCAGTTTGTAGCTCTTTTGTCAGTGTGAGCCGTCTGGATGAGTGATGGCCATTGCAACAATATGCGATGTGTTAATTATTGTAACTGTCCTACTAATCTGTTTTGAAATTGTCTCATTGCTATTTCTTTCTCAATAAAACTAATTTTAAAAAATAATAAATAAATAATAAAAATAGAAAAAAAAACTTTTATCTAAACAGAGACACTTTGCATGCCATGCTGGCCCCGCCCCCCGGGGTGCACAGGGACAGGACGGAGACTGGGCATGGTGGCGCGAGCCTGTAATCCCAGCGCTTGGGGAAGTTGTCCCCTCGAAGGCCCCTCATGCTGGAAATGGAAGCACAGTGTGCTGTTCTTTTGGATCAACTTCCCGCATTTCTTTAGAAACTGCTCAGCTAAATATTCACTACAGGCTATACGTTTTATGTTTTCACCCCAATCAGAATTTGTTTTGTCCAACACAGCTCAAGACAGTAAAAACACAGCCTCAGCAAAAGCATCACCCACTTCCATGCCAGCCTCACAGGACTGCCAGCAGTCCTGAGGTTCCCGAGCTCCGCAGCTCTCCCAGCACACAGGGTTCCCCGAGGTGGTGTGAGCAGGCTGGGCTGTGGCCCCGAGAGGCTGACTCGGAGAAGCAGTGGCTTTTAATCAGACGCTTCTGTAGCTCCAAAATAAAAGGAAGTTTTCAGAATGTTATGCTTCTTCCCAAGTGTCCATATTCCAATGTTTACTTATTTGTCTCTTGCTGTTTTTTCCTTTTTAACTTTTTCATTGTCTGTTTGCTACAGAGTCTCACTATGCAACTTGGATTCGCAGTTACCCTCCTGTCTCAGCCTCCCAGCGCTGGGATTATGGACGTGCACCAGCATAGCTAGTTTTGGTGGCCGATGCTGCAGCACAGCATGTAGTACTGGGCATCGAACCCTGCCCTTGTGCTTTCCAGGCAGGTGCTTAGACTGCCAGACGACCTCCCCAGCCCTTTTTGTTATTTTTGAGTCATTTCATTTAATTATTTGATTGGACCTGGGTATAAACTTTGCTAAACTTCAGAAATATGAATTTGCTTATCTGAATTTCCCTAGGCTTCATTGTTTTAAAGCTCTGGTTAGGTTTCATTTTTGAGAGAACATAAAACTGAGATATTTTTAAGTATTTTTTTTCTGCAATATGCACAAAAATAAAGGAAGGAACCTTAATTGCTTTGCTATGCTGCCTCCTAGGTGACAGGAAGTCATTTAGCTGTCTGAAAGAATAGAAAGAAAGTGCTCTCTCTCTCTCTCACTCTCTCTCTCTCTCTCTCTCTCTCTCTCTCTTTGCAGTACCAGGGACTGAATGTGGGACCTTGAGCCTGCCATACTGGTGCTCATGCCTCTGAACTATCTCCCCAGCCCTACATTTCTATTCCTCTGGAATAAGCACAGACCTGTTTCAATGTGTTTCACTGTGATGAGTCATAAATGTGAAAAATAACATTTCTTTACCGCAATACATCTTTACACACAAACACCAAGATAAAAAAAGAATTCAAGAAATTTAGTAGATACAAAATAGATTATATGGTTACATGCTAACAATAATTTAACCAAACAAGCATAACACTTTTATTCTGAAAGCTAAAAAACATTGAAGAGAATCTAAATAATGGAACTACACCTTATGTATAAGGATTGAGGGATCTATCATTGTTAAGAAGAAAATAACTCCTTGCTTTGTATGACAGATATAACTAATCTTTACCAAACCTCCAACTGCCTGTCCTGCAGAAATAGACAACCTAATCCTCAGACCCATATGAAAATCTGAAAAGCTCAGAACAGCTAAAATAATCTGATAAAGAACAAAGTTTGAGGGCATACATCTCCTAACTTTAAGTTAATACAAAGCTACAGTAATTGAGACAGCATAGCACTGGGATAAAGATAGAGCTATAGCCTAATAGAATAAAGTGGAGAATACAAAAATAAAACCACCATGTATGTTTATTTGATTTTTTGAACAAAAGTACTAGATCATTCAAACCGAGGTTGCTGCTGCCACAATGCAGAGTACTAACCACCATACAATCATGGCAAGCTACTGGGGACCCTTAGATCATTCTAAAGGAAGATAAAGCTTCAACTCCTTCAACAAACAATGCTACGATAATTGGATTTCCACAGGTGAAGAAAATGGAGCTGGACCCCGCCTCTTGCTATATCTGAAGGCTAACTCGGAATAGATCAAAGACTAAGTGTAAAAGCTGAACTTGTGAAATGCTTAGGAGAAAAATAGCTGTAAATCGGCATGGGCTTATGTAGGTTATGATTCCTTAAATAGGACCCAAGAATCTCAAGTGGAAGAAAAAGAAAAAAAAAAAAAAAAAAAAA
>PVKA01002592.1:0-50037 GCA_004027165.1 Ctenomys sociabilis
AAAAAAAAAAAAAAAAAAGTGTTCATGATGGAGTCAGAGAAAGGTTCAGTTTGAGGTTGTCCCCTCTCAGCTTGAGGGAACCTATGTTCACTGCCAATAAGAAAAAAAAGCCTGTTAAACTTTTAATAGATGCTCATGCAGATTTGTCAGTTACCCAGCCAGTGGCTCACCTGAAGAGTACTAAATGTTTTCCCTAGGTCTAACAATCCATGTGCCACAGGTAATAATATAATTGATGAGACATAAAAATAGGCAAGTGTGTTTGAAACAATATACAATGGCCATGAAAAAAAATTAAAAAAAAATAAACCTCACATTTAAGAGATCTCTGCCAATAAACCTGTAAAATGTTCTGACTAGTCTTTTTATAATTACAAATTTTAAAAGGTTATTACATTCTGGATCTGCTAAATGATTACTGTATCCTGTTGATGTTATTATTTGGCCTATACATGTGTATAGGCTAACAATTGCCTAAAAATTATCCCAAGAGATGAATGATTTCATCTCCATCCAAAAACCAATGGGGAATGTTATACCCTGACAAAATTGACTCCATTTTGTTGCCCGTCTAACCTTGCCGTGTTCCTGTTCCGTATGCGCCTACCCCTCCCAATTCCCTCACCCCTGTGACCCAAGCCTTATCTTGACGGACATCTGTACCCCTTCCCTATTTTTGAGGATCTTGGCAAACTCTGTGTACTTGTGACCCCACATCCCACCCAATGCTGGACTAATGACCCTGCCACTTTACAGGAATCTCCCCTCCCCTCCCCTGCCTTTGTGGTTTTTAGGCTTAAATAGTTACTTGATTCTACACTCAGGGCTCCTCTCTGTCTCTTGGACTCAGAGGGTGCCGCTGGGTACCAGCTAAAATAAAGCGCTTCAATTTTTGGACTGGTCCCGGTGTCATTTGATTTTTGAGTTACAACACCCAGGCCACTTAGCAAGACTGTCTCCAAAGAAAAAAATAAGGTTTTGGGGATCTAGCTCAGTGTAGGGGGCTTGGGCTTAATTCTTAGTAACACCTCAAGAAAGAAAGAGGAAGAATATATAGTGTTTTTGTTTTGTTTTATAAAATATATTCCTTCTCTTTTGATTTTGTGCTACTTCATACTGCTCAGGGCACAGATTATTTGAATAAAAATGTGCTCTTCAGCAATCTACCACTATTGCTTGAAGAATATCAGCACTTTCTGTAAATGTGGACGTACACATATGTGAGAAGAGAGAGGAGGCATGTGGGGCCAAAGGATTGAAGGTGGCAGGGACAGTAGAGGTCAGCTCTTCAAGGCCTTGTGGAGCATTGAATGGACAAATGCTTTTAGGTTGAGTGAGCTAGGGAGCCACTGTGGGCTTTGGAGCATAAGAATGCAATCATCAGACTTTAGTGTTGAAAGCATTGCTCTGAAATGTGGTGTTGGGAGAACAGAATGGGTGCAAGGAAGACCCAAGGGGTGGCTCTGAAGTATGCAGGCACATACAGGGAAACTGAGGCTGGAGGGAAGCCCAGGAGGTGGGAAGAGGCAGCTGGCTCTGGGGCCTCGCTCCTTCTTTGGCTCTGTGGGTCCACTTGCCCTGGATTTTGCTCAGCCATGCAGGCTGCTCCAAATTGGCATCGCTTAGTCGGGGACAACTCCGCAGGGTCCACCCACGTAGGGGCTCCTTGAGGTCCTGTCCTAGGCTGGCACTTCCTTCTCAGTGCGATCTGCAGGCAGATGCCTCAGTCTCTGTCTCATAACCCTGTGCTGGGCCTCAGCTTACAGCCCTGGGTTTCAGTAGCCTCCTTACCCCTCTGCCTGCCTGAGCTACAGATTTCAGAAGCTCCATCTCCCTCTGGAAATGTGCACATCAAACCTCATCCCAGTGGAGCTGGGGAAATAGCTCAGCAGTCTAAGTGCCTGCCTAGCAAAATAAGGACCAGGGTTTGATCCCCACTACCACATGCCATGCTGGTCATTAAAACTGGGCATGGTGGCACATACCTACAATCCTAGCATTGGCTGGGCTGACACAGGAAGATCACTATGAGTCTGAGCTGCATAGTGATATCCTGTATCAAGTAAATAAATAAATCTTTTTTTTTTTTTTTTTTCGGAACCAGGAGAAAAAAAAAAAAAAAAAATAAAAAAAAAAAAAAAAAAAAAAAAAAAAAAAAAAAACACCTCCTTCCAATGAATGTGCCTGAGAGCTCCCCAGGCCACATGCCAAGGAAGCTGGGAAACTTTGTTCTTTATTAATTTCAAAGAAAATGTACCCCTGGGATATGGTGCAGGGTGTGGTGGTCCCTCCCTCCAAAGTAGCTTCCCCTGTCACTTCCCTAGCCCACTACGGTCTCCTATGACTACAGCAGCTGCCTGGCTGATCTCCCCACTTCCCATTGGGGCCCCCTGCTGTTCATGCACTGTCACAAATGGCCTTTGTTTTACATTGACACATGAAGTTGGTACATGTTTATGGGCCACGGCATGATAATTGGATACATGTATACACTGTGTAATGATTAAATGAGGGTAATTAGCATTTCCACCTCCTTAAACATTTATCATTGCTACATGTCCAACACTTTTAAACTCTTCTAATTATTCTGAAATATATAACGAGCCCTTACATACTGAAGTGAGTCCGCTGTGCTCGAGAACACGAGGCCTTTTTTCTCCTGTCCCACTGCGTGTTGGTACCCGCTATCTGGGCTCTCTTTTCCTGCCTCCTTCCCAGCCTATAGTGACCTCTACTGTAGCCTGAGATTCTAGGAGATTAACATTTTAATTATCATAAATGATTGAAGACGTGGCATCTCTCAGTCTGTGCCCACCTTATTTCATGTCATGTTCTTCCATTCCATTCATGTTTCCATAAAAGATTGGATTTCATTCTTTTTCATGGTTGGGTAAGATTCCATTGTATGTATGTGCTACATTTTCTTTATCCATTCATCTGTTAAAGGTGTTATGCGGCTGGCCAGATAGCTCAGTGGGCTAAAGTGCCTGCTTCGGCAGAGCGTAGCAGTCAAGGTTCAATCCCGGAGAGTGCCGTGTGGCCCCGCTCCCGGGATGAGCTGAGATGGAGATTGAGACTGGGTGTGGTGACATGCACCTGTAATCCCAGTGCTTGGGAGGCTGAGAACAGGAGAATCACTACCAGTCTGACCTACCTAGTACGTCCCTGTAGACCTTGTCTTAAATTCATTAAAATTTTTAAAAAATAAATAAAGGTGTTAAGGCTGAGATTTGAAACACCCCCCCCCCCCAAATCTCACGAGTTTGGAAGGTTCTTCCATGGATGAGTTCAGTACAGGACTGTGCTCCTGGGAGGTGGGGTCTGGGGAGGGCACATGACCCAGAAGGGTTGTCCTGTCCCAGTTTCTCTCTGCTTCCCAGCTACTTTTCTGTGAACGGCTTTTGTCCCCCATGCCATTTCTGCCTTGGATCTGGCTACCCATAGACTTTAGACTAAATCCACTGAAACCGTGAGCCAAAGAAACCTCTAATCCTGGAAACTGAGGGAGGCAGAGATTCTGTCCCAGTGACGGGAACGCTGAGTCACTATGTGCTGATTCCTTGCTTCAGCTGCTTGGAGCAGTGCGGCGGCAGGCACGGAAGTACGCAGGTTTCTTCGGCGCGCTGCCTTTCCTCTTCACCTCTGTAACCTGTGAGTACGCAGGGGGCCTCCTGCCACAGACTGCCAAATCTCCCGCTTCACTGGCGGCTCCATATCATCCTCAGAAGGTGGCTTAAATCTTCCCCAAGGACCCGAGCCCTGGGCTTCTCTGCTCCGATCCTGCCTCCTTTCCCATTGTCTTTGCTCGGGCCCCCAATGGACTCTGTGGCCCACAGCCTTGCCATGTAAGGGTCCCCTCGAGGACCCCACTCCTCTCCTTCAGCAATCCCAGTGGGGGCGCTTCTGCAGCCCTTGATGTCAGCTGTCAGCCACCAGACTCACCCTTTCCTCCTCTCCATGGTGCCATTTGTTTGTTTCCACCCCACTGTGTCATTAGCTAAGCAAAAGTAGGTGCTCTGGCTCTCTTTTTCCCACCAGAATCCCGTACAAAATGATGTCTCTGACAACAACAGTATTTGCTGAATATCAAAATCCTAGGAGGTGGGGTCAGGATTGTCGCTATAGCATGGTCTCTGGATATCAAAGTGAGTCCCTGTGACCTACGCTAACAATGAATGACATTAGGGACACCTTCTATTACCACAGCCATTACAATCATTGTAAAAATAATTACACTGATGTTGATAGCCCCTATTCTCAGCATCTACAGTGTGCAAGCCCCTGGCTTAGGTATTTTTATGCGATTTCCTTTAATTGTCACAATTAAATTCTACAAAGTTAGTTTCGGGAGCCTCAATTATAAATGAAAAATCAGAGCTAGGAGATGGTGCATAGCAAACGAGTCACAGGATGTGGATTTAAAATACAGGGAAAATGCTGGCCAGATAGCTCAGTGGACTAAAGCAGCTGCTTACGCAGACCGCAGCGACCAGACTGCAGCCACCAGAATTCGATCCCCAGGCATGCTGTGCCGGCCCCGCCCCCAGGACACATTGAGAACACGACTGAGATTGGGCATGGTGGCGCATGCCTATAATCTCAGCACTTGGGAGGCTAAAAACAGGAGAATCACTATGAGTCAGATATACATAATGAAACCCTGTAGACCCTGTACTAAAAAAAATACAGGGAAAAATAACTTCTATTTTTCTAAATATTCTCTGCTTTTTTCCTGTCTCCTAAATTTCTCAGATTTTTTCAAGATACCTTTCATTGCTGGCTTCTACAACTTTAAGTTCCATACAGAGCAAAGGATAATGGCTCTGATTTGTCTTTAAGAGTCACAGGTGCTCTGCCTTCCAAACCTGTCTCCCAGGCTCCTAGAGGCATGAGGCAGAGGAGGAATTTCTGGAAGGAGGAGATCTAAAGGGCAGAGGGAAGCACAGGAAGCTGGCTCTGTGAAACCCACACAGTGCTCGGCTCCAAAAGCTAGACATGGGCTGCTGGTTTCTGTGGCCCGAGGTAAGCTCGCTAGAGGCCACAAAGCACGCCTACCTCTACAGACTAAGCCACACTTGGTTGGGTGCATTATTGCAAATCCCAAAACAAGTGAAAGAAACTTCACTCAGCCATAATTACAACCTCACTGATGGCGTGGTTTTAAGCCTCCCCACCCAGGGGGCTGTGGGGACCACGACCACTTCCCAGTGGTCCGTACTAGCACAAAAACTCCACTCTCCAACAAGAAGAAGGAGATGTGAGCCTGACTGAGAATGGATCGCTGAGCCACTGCAAAGAGCCACTGCCTCCCTAGAAGGATATATGGGCTCTGGGGCTGTCGGCTCTTTGCACTTGCCTGCTCCCACCCTAAGGAGTGGATCTTTGCTACTAAATCCATATTTTCACTTCTTGTGAATGTGCGGCTTAATTTTCTGTTTGGAACACCAAGAGTCCAGGACAGTCACGGATCCTGACACCCTCAGGGTGGCTTCTAGCAATGGGTAGAAACCTTCATAAGTGGCTTACTTGGTGGCTCTTGCCTGCCTTCACTGGGCTCTTCTCACACCAGGAACCCCAAGCAGGGACATCGGAGGCCTAGGGCAAGCCTGTGCGCCCCCTCTCCACACCCAAGGAGGTCGGCTGGCAGCCACCAGGGCTGGAAGCAGTATCCGGGGTAGAAAATGGAATGCAGTGGAACAGTGCCGCTTTCTTATGGCAGCCTCTGAATGCTATCGGGCTGAGACAACCGAGTGTGGCCACCTTGGCCGGCCTCTCTCTGCCCAATATGGGAAGGATGAGACATCCAGGTGTCCATGGGCTATAAGACCTAACGAGGTACAAAGGCTATAAAAGAAGCCCAAGGGGTAACATCCTGCTGCAGAGGATTCAGAGGGTACCACAAGGACAAAGGCTGGGGATGATCGGGGCTCTCAGAGAGGACCAGGGACCTGGGAAGACCAGGTTTGCCAAAGAGCAACCTGAGGCTGCCCTCCCTGCTGGAACCTGACCCTCTCTCCATCACCCCTGTTACAGTGCAACACCGTAAGAGGAGTGCAGTGGCCATGTTGTGATGCTTAGGACGCAGCTTGAAGAGAGCTGCAACTCAGGGTGAGGAATCGGCCTTGGGGCGTGGACTAGGAGTTGCGATGGGGCAATTAGTGTTTGAGGTGTGTGTTAAGAGCCTGCACCAGGATGGGGGATGGTGGCCAGGTATCCCTCAGGGGTCTATGCTGTGAGGTGGATGCAAGAGCCTGGGTCCCCCACACGAGCTTCTGCCTTCATAGAAGAGGGTAGAGTGCTTGAGTAGAGCTGCTGATGTTCCCAATTCCTAATAGAGTTGAGCACATGGGTTCAAGTGGAAGAGAAAAAAATGGGTTTTCCCCTCTGGGATTTTCCCTCTATCTGTAAATGCCAGTTATGGCCCAGAGTTGCCATCAGCTGGGGCGAATGAGCTGAAGTTTGGCTCTAATACAATTCACTTCCTCTCTGGCATTTCCAGGAGAGAGGATAATGAGCAACCAGAAACAGGACTTCACGAACAAATTCAACCGAACACATACGAGGAAAATCCCCCTGGGGCCTCTAGAGGGCAATGAGCCATGTTATATGAAGATTAGCAGAGAGGACAGCCAATCTCCCGAAATAAATAAATAACGAGGCGGTAAACACTGACAGCCGCCTCCACTTCCTCTCTGCTTTCCCCTTGAACACTTGCTGCTCGGTTAGAGAACATGGCTCCCGACGCACACAGACTCGGGAGAGCCTTCCAGAGGCTCCAGCGATTTGGGAGGCTGTCCTGGCTCAACGGCTCCCTTTGAAAAGCTCTAGGACAGGCAGGTCAGGACCCGGTCCCTGCCTGTGATTTTATGACACAGACTCTGTATTGGGCACTGGAAGGTTCCCCACTGAACAGTCTTCCCACAGAAGACTGCGAAAGGGGAAAGGAGAAGGTGGGAGCTGTAGGTCCACTGCTACATTCCTAGGGACCTTCTCTGGGAGCAAGTGAACTCAGGAAGGGACATATAAACACGATCTTGATGTAATATTTGAAAAAGCAAAAAACATACCCAAAGAAATTCACAATAAACATATGTCTGAATTCTTTTTAAAAAGATAAGCTTTGTCTTAGTCCACTTTCTGTTGCTGGAGCTGAGTGTCACAAACTGGATGCTTTACAAAGAAAAGAGGTTTATTGAGCTCATGATTCTGGATTCTGGCAGTTGAAGAGCATGGTGCCAACTTGCGCGACATCTGGTGGGGACCACATCAGCACATCTTAGAACGGCCGAAGGCTCCACATGGTGAGGCAGAACAAGGGCACCAGCTCTGTCTCCCTTCCTGTTTTTTTTTTTTTTTTTTATAATTATGGACAAAAGGTAAAACAATTTCATAGCACAATAATAGGAGAACAGCAAGAGTTAACACATCACAGATTCTCATCTTCAAAGTAGTTTCTCCGATTGAAAAATATGAGCATAAAAATTGTCTAATCAATACGAACACAAACCTTCCCCTTCAATAAACTAAGAGACATTAGTAGTATAGGGAGCTTGCATTTTTCTCCCATTTCCCTTTTCCTTCCTTTCATCCTTCCCCCCATCCTAGTTCCTTTTTCTTTTTAAAAAGTTTCTTCCCATTTCACAGTATCTACTTTACATTTTGGACCTTGTTTATTTTTTCAGTTTTTCATGTTGGAGAGACAATACAATATTTACACATGTGATTCTAATTTATTTCACTTAAGAGTTGGGTCTCGAGTTTATCCTTCTTTATGGCTGAGTAGTACTCCATTATATAAAAATGCCACATCTTTTTTTTATTCACTCCTCTGTTGATGGGCATTTGGGTTGTTTTCAAGATTTAGCTGTTACAAATTGTGTTGCTATAAACATAGGTGCACATATATCAATTGTGGTATAATATTTTTAATTTTTCTGGGAAGATACCTAGAAGGGGAATAGCTGGGTAGAATGGGACTTCTAGTCCTAGGTTTTTGAGGAATTTCCATACTGATTTCTATAGTGGTTGTACCCCTGTCTACACTTCCACCAATGGTGGAAAAGGATTTCTTTTTCCCCACATCCCTAATAGTATTTGTTATTGGTTCATTTCTTGATGACAGCTACTCTTTCTGGAGTGAAATGGAATCTCAGTGTTGTTTAAATTTGCGTCTCTTGAATGATCATCTCTTTCCATTCTTAGTCACTAATCCTAGTAGGGGCTTTGCCCTTACAATGTCATCTAATATTGGTTACTCCCCAAAGGTTCCACTTCCGAAGCCCATTAGCATATGGCTTTGGCACCCAGCATCACATGAATGTCAGGAAACACCCTCCTCACAAGGTATCTTCCACTCCCCAGCCCCCCACCCCTGGCCCTGGCCCTGGCCCTGAGAGGATGAGTCCATATCACCTCTGTCATTAGCAGGAGATGCAGTGTCTTGCTATCTTTTGGCCTTTTTGTATCCATAAAGGTGTCAGGTTCTCTCCTCACCTTCATCCCCAACACACACAGATTCGCAGAGCCCTGTGCTTGTCTGACTAGGCTGTGCTCTGCACCTTGCCCACAGATGTCGCCCAAGTCATCCTAGGGGTGGACATGAACAATTTCACTCCCTCTGTCCTTCACTGTTTGAGATCCCAAGGTGGATAAGTGCCTGGAACAAAGTGGGAGCCCAACTTTTATGATGCCTGTACCTCACCATGCCTGTAATCCCAGCACTCTCGGAAGTGGATGCAGAAGGATCACAAGTTTGAGCCCAGCCTGGGCAATAAGGAAGACCTACTTCAAAATAAAAAATAAAATAAAAAGGGCTGATGTTGTAGCTCAGGGACAGTGTCCTCAGCTCCATCCCAAGTACTGAAAAGGAGAAAAGAGGAGCTTTGCCCAGAGTCCCCCGAAGCCTCGCAGGGGGTATCTTAGGCTTGGCTCCCAGTGAGCAGAGCTCTTGGTTGCCAAAGCAGCCTGTTCTACAGCGGGGAAGCAAGACTGTTCATCTTGGCCCTTAGTGGTTTTTGTAAGGATATCTTGTCAGGGATCTGAAGAAGGGCCCTTGGCCCCAGTCTTTTGTTTGTTTCTTTAAGCACCCTAAGATCTCTTAAAGAACCCCCATTTGACATGGAATCTGAGTCCCTGTAGAATGTGTTCATTACTTAAGGCCCTCAAAATCTTGGACTGGCTCTGGCTAGTTCTCCCTAGAACTTGCCATCAGCTTTAACACCTGCCTTATCTGTCTTAGTTAAGGCCACCTAGGTCTGGGATTCTGTCCACCATAGCTGCCTACCTGGGCCCTGGTTTCTGGTCTGCAGTCAAATCCCTGTACAGGAAGGATGTGCCTTTGTATAATGTGAACCAAGTCATGTCTTTGTGAGAAACTGGCTCAATCAATTACAGGAGCTGAGAAATTCCATTAATTCTGCCATTAATAGGAGATACAGAAAAGCCAGTGATGCAATCCAGTCTGAGTCTGAAGCCCTGGGGTCCAGGGCAGGGGATGGGCAAATCTCAGTACTGGGACAGAGGGTGACGTGAGATGGCCCAGTTCAGCAGTCAAACAGGAAAAGTGAAGTGGGGTGAAACCTTCCTTTCCCCAATTTTTGTTTTATTTAGGCTTTCCATGGATTAGGCGGTGCCCATCTACCTTGAGGAGAGCCTGTCCATTCATTCAGATGCAAATCTCCCTTGGGGGTATCATTATACACAGACCCAGAAGCCATGCAGAATCCACTCACCCCAGGCGATGGTGATGACATGCTCGTTAACACACATTATCCTCCTGTGCTCATGCTCCTCTTATGGCTCCAACCTACTGCAAATACACACTCAAATCCAAACCATGGCAGCCACTCTCCCCATTCTCACTCTTGTCTCCTCTCACTCTCTCCTGGTTCCAGCCATGTTGCCACCTTGTTCTTTGCCCAGGCCACACAGGTCTGGAATATAGTAGGTGCTTGGTGGATAACTGCCGTACAAGAACTGAAGAGGATGCACGCACTTTCTTGAGTTTATATTCTCAGCATCAGCACAGCATTCTTGAGTAGCAGTCCAACAACATGGCCCATATCAGATCTGCTGCTTGTCCTTCAACCCAAAATGGTGCCTCTGCATTGAGTCTTCAGCCCCAAGTTCCATGATCCCTGGATTGCACTAAAAGATCCAAGTATTTTGTCCATCCTGTGTTCCCATCTTGCTGAGTTGAATTACTAGTCTGCCTTTTCAATTCTGAGTTGCCCCTGTATTTTTAGAAGAGCACTTGTGTGTTTGTGAGAGCCGATTATCCCAGCTGCCTCTCTGGTACAGATCCACTTGCCAGCTCATTTTATATTCCTTACAAATACTGATGAAATTGTTCACTAAATATATACCAATCCTAACAAGCCTCAATGAGCTTCTGGTCCTGAGTGGTCTTGGCTATCACAACTCGTTTGGTGAAGCTCACAAGGGTCTATGAAAGGGATTAAAATGCAGAATCCAGATTGGGATGGAAGTGTGGTGGTGAGGGGGCGGGAATGGGAAGAGGGGCTGGATTTGATCAGAGAACATTGTGTAAGCTTATGGAAGTGGTGCCCTGCATGACATTAATACACAGGAGTTTTCTGTTGCCTTTTCTTTCTTTTTTTCAGTTTTTATTAGTATTACATTGCAGTATGTAATGATCCCATTTATTGTAGGGGGGTTTGTACAGGTACAGAGCACACTTCATTCTTTTCACATCTCCTTTGGTCCTTCTACCTTTCTCCTTCCTCTGTTTTCTTACCTTTTGCAAAAGTTCTATCTCCCTGTTTCCTATCATTTTTTATACAAGAGAGATAAAACAATACTGAATTCCAAACCACGTCGGTAGGTTACTATATTGCGCATTACTATCTTCAAAGAAGTTGCTCAGATTAGAAGATGTAGGCGTGCAAAGTTGAATGAACTGTTGTTTGCAGACAAGGTCTTGCTATGGCACTCAGGCTGGCTTTTGATGGCGCTCATCTGCAGTCCTGGCTGTGTTTGAACTTGCAGCGCTCTTCTTGTCTCAGCCTTCATGGTGCTGGGATTGCAGGTGTGTACCACCATACTCAGCTTAAGGTAAATATTTAAAAAGTGAGAAAGAAAAGGCAGAGACAGTTTGGTAAGAGGAAAGTGAGAAGAGGTAGAGGGGTAGGAGGGTCTTATTAGCATGTCTGGCAATTTCAGAGACCTTTATTCTGACTGGACTTGAGCTTGGCTTTTTGGGACCATTCACAGAGGCAGCCTATAGTTATTGTATTCTGACTGTCTGGTGACTCACATTCTATGAGGCTTCCAGAGAGAGGCAGGGAAGTCAGCACAAAGAAGTTCCAAGTAGCCAAGGCAACACTGAGAGGAAAGCCAAGTACATGCCCGAAGAGTTCATCCACTCAACTGTTCACCTGGGTTCTGAACCAGCAGCCTCCAGGCTGTCATGGACCTTGAAACCACCCCCCAAGACTTTACAACGTTCGAGTCTGTTCTGTGTTCAGAGAGAGGATCCACACCATCAGGTTCTCAAAGAGCCCATGGACCCCAGAGCCTTATGAGTCACCCACTGTTGAGTCACAACAGGGTGTGAAGGCAGCTACTTGGACTGTACCTGCATTCTACTTCTTCCCACCAACTACATATCCTTGGCCCCTGAGTAACACTCAGGTGCCACACTCTTCCTATGTGGTGTTGCTTCCAGCTCTTTGTCTGACACAGCCCTTTCACACAATCCCTCAGCTAACTCCATTGCTCCTTCTCCGTCCTTCCCCAAGCCCTGCCTGGAGCACCCAGCTTCTCTCCCACCCTAGGATCTCCAGATTGCAGCTCCCCAAAGTGCGATCCATTGATAGGGGCCCACTCACAAGCAATTCATAAGCTTTAAAATCATTTATAGCAATTTAACAGAATAAGTCTACATCCACTAATAATAAAAACTTGTTTACTTCCTTTTTCCCAATTTTATTTTTTGAGCAGTTCACTTTTATTGTATCTTATAGAGTATCAGTTCACAATACATTGGAAATAAGAAGCAATATAGTCCTTATTTCATATCAGTGTTTCTCACTCACCCTCTCTAAGAAGCATTTGAGCTTTTTTCCCCTGATAGCTCCTCCTGCTCCCACTGTGAATTTATTTTTTTTTCAGAACCAGGGATTGAACTCAGGCCCTTGCACATGCCAGGGAAGCGCTTATTCCACTGAGTCATCTCCCCAGCACCCCCACTGTGAATTTTATTATCCCATATCTGCTGTATATCTGCTTCTGTCCTTTGTCTATAACAAAAAGACAATAACTCTCTTTTGCACCCCATCCAAGGACCTATTTTCTTCAGGTTTTGGACTAAATGACTGAAGGCCAGAGATGGTTTGAGATGCTCTGTTGTTTTTGGGTAAATCTTTGTGCCTGTAAGATGTGGAAATCTATGGGCATGCTCTTGCTTAGCCTACAGTTGTGTCAGAGCTTGAAATGCACCTAGTGTTACAAATAGCCTTTCTGTTAATTCCCGTGTTTATTATAATAAACCTTGTTGTGGCTTGGATATAAGACTCCCCCTAAAAGCTTGTGGTTCAGAAATGAGGATGATCATGAGAGCTCTAACTTCATTATGGGATTAATCCACTAATGGATACATAATCTATGGGATTATCTGGAGAGTGTAAAGATTTAGAAGTATGGCCTAGCTCAAGGGAGTGGACTGTGTGAGCGTATTCTTGGTGGTTACATCTGGTTGCTGGTCCCTTCTCTCGAGCTCTTTTTCTGTTTCCTGGCTGCCACAAGATAATCTGCTTCCCCGACCTATGCCCTTCTGCACTGATGTTTTTGCCTTGTCCTAGGCCTAAAAGCAAACTGGCCAGCTGAACATGGTCTGAACTCCTGAAACCATGAGTCAAAATAAACTTTCTTGCTTTAAGTTGGCTTCTTCAGGTATTTGTCATGGTGATGAAAAGCTGATGAGCTCAGGTATTACAGTGAGTTTTTTTTTTTAAGCTAGGTTCTTAGCTATGATTTATTTTATGGGGTTTTGAGTCTGGTGGACGGTGGTCAGGAAGAAGCCATGGTCCTGTGTGGAGGACACACCCAGCAGCTCTCCTTGAAAGAAGAGTGACTGTCTCCATTTTGACTGAGCCTGATCCTATTTCCTTGTATTGTTATGTAGAGAGCTGGCTAGGACTTCTGTTTATACTTCAGTTGGCCTTAAGCAATTGTATTGGTCTAGCTGAGGTGCTGGTGATGGTCTTTGAAGGTGGCATGCGTGTTTCCCTGATAAACTTGTTGCTCCTTAATGTGAGCCAGGTCGAGACAGGATGGTAGAGCTAATGCTCTATGCTGTCAGCCGGGATCGAGCCTCGAGAAAGAGGCTATGACTTCCTGGGGCTTGAAAGACTACATCAAAGCTGAAGCACCAGACTTTCCAAAACATTAAACACTACATAGTGCGGTTCACTTTCTGCATATCCTCTCTGCATATGGCAGAGGTAAATTTAGGCCACCCGCCTAGCTCAGCTCATAGTAGTCACCTAATTCCCATGATTCTCAGTCAATCCTCCTCAAGCCACTCCCCCACTGAATAAAAACCGGGTGAGGCCCTGGGTCACCCTCTTGGTTCCGGGAAGCCATCTTCGTGGCTGGACCTAGAGCCTCTTGACTCCCTGATGATTAAAAATATAATTTAGTGTCCTCATTTTTGCCATGGGCTGCATGGAAAGTAGTAGATTGGAATCAACTTGATGGGATTTCAGTAATGTAACTTTGGGATTACAAATATTGGTTTCTTGGACTGAGACGAGGACCAGGAAGAGTTTTCTACAGTCCTGCCTATGCTGGTGGCCACTACTGTGTTTCCCACATTGATCGCTCACTGCCCACCACTGGGATATTTTATCAGCCATGGGTCAGTGCCACCAGGGCTGCTGCTTACCTGGACAGGTGGTTTTTCCAGTGTGGTTAATGGAGCACAGCACACTGATTCACAGAAAGCACCAGTTTGAGAAATGTTTCTCTCTTACCTATATGTAACAGATGCACACAGCACGGTAAAGATACTGGGGAGCCATGCTTTATTTCATGTCAATGCACATTTCACTGTTTAGGTCCCAGGCTTCCAAATGTTTTTGTTCACACAGCTCCTTTACTTTTGTTAGGAGACCTATGACCACACACAGAACCACTTTCCAAGGAACGTACTTCAGGAGAACTTTAGTTTAAGTTTTCATTAATTCATGTTCCTTCGCCCCCACAACCACAAGTAACTGGAAGTCTACTGATGAACTTGTGAACCATGCTAGTGCATCACGTTCTCAGGTTTTTGGGTCCCCTACTTCTGTGCCTGGGGTTTCCCACCACCTAGCTCTGACTGCCTCAGAGCAATTATGATCAAGACCACAGCCATCCTCTCTCCTCATGGCTTAGCATGGTACTCAGAAGATGCAGGAGACACAAATTTAACTCTTGATTTCTCTTTAATTGAAGGTGCATTAGTTCTACTTTGAGCACACCCATAGCTCTCCACTATTTCCTCTTCTTGGCTCATTTGCCAAAGCAAATGAGAGCTGTGCAGCCACATTTGGTGCCTAAGTTCCGAGCTGCCCAGATGGTACATTCTTTCAAAAGAATCATTAGCTAATGTCCTTAAATCCTGGTCATTCATGCTCTCCCAGTGGAATAAGTTTGGTAACAGAAAAGTGTGAGTTCAGTGTAACAGGCTGCTGTCACTGTCTACAGTTATGCTCACAGAGCACAGTGGATGGCCTATGGGCTTGCTGGAGCTGTCCCAGCAAAGTCCCATGTACAGGTGGCTCACACATTCCTAATGTTTTCTCAGACAACTGAAAGCCTGGGATGGAGGTGTCAGTAGGCTTGGTTTCTTCTGAGGCCTCCCTTCTTGGCACACAGATGACTGTCCTCACACAGTGATGGCTCTTCAACTGAGGTCATCCCTTTCCAGCGATCTCATTTTACCTACATTTTATTTCTAACCCTGGCATTGAACCTCAGGAGCACTGGACTACACATCCAGCTCCCTATCCTGCTTTGTTTCCTGAGAGAGTCTCATCAGATGTTTAAGTTGCCCAATGTGGGCTTGAACTGAACTCATGATCCTCCCACTTCCACCTTCCAGAGTACTAGGATTACAGAAATGGACTTCCAAACCCAGCCTTTGCCTTAATTCTTTAAAGCCCTATCTCCAAATACAGCTATGTTCAATCTTATTGGAGAGTAAGTACTATGATTTTTTTGGAGGACACAATTTAGGTCATAACAAATGGGGAAAAAAACTCATCTGGCCTTTCTAGTTTATGTCTCAGAGAAATACACACTATCAGGGTTCTGGATAATGTTAAACTTATTTATTTTATAAACTGGATAAACGAAGCCTAGAAAGCAGAGGTACACACAACCATCTTGCTCATGGACTGTGGGCTCTGCTCAAGTCTAGGCTCCCAAGCACATCAGTTTAAGGATGTTCCAGGGAACCCACCGACTGTTGCTTCACCAGTATGGCTATTCATGTCCCCAGTGAGAAACCAAACACAAAAATCCAAATCTGTCTAAGGAACTAAGAAAGACAAAAGTAGAGACTACTGTCTGGGTGAAGGCAAACATGCGGAGGCTGCTCTTCTCCAGTCAGTGGAGAACTGATGCAGTTATGCTTTTCAACTGCCATTTTCCAAGTACAGCCAGTGGGACCTCTAGGGGTCCTTATTTTCATATCAATATTACGATGCCATTTGTCTTTTTCATTTTTCATCCTCTCATGAGTGCACAGTGGAGTTTCCAGAGGCTGCACCTCGCAAGATGATGGCACTCATGGCTCTAGTGATAAATGGAATGCACAAAACAGACAGAAGAAGCCAAGATTTGCTGCAAGATCAAACAATGTCACTCCTTCCAATGTTGCTTGCTTGTTCCTATTGGAAGACTCAGTTATTTTTTCAGCAGAAAAGTTTTCCATTTATGTGAATATGAAATTAGCTTATTATTGGTTTTGTTTCTTTCTTTTTTTTGCTGGAACCGGGGATTGAACTCAGGCCCTTGCACTTGTCAGGGAAGCACTTATTCCACTGAGTCATCTCCCCAGCCCCTATTATTGGTTTTGGACAATTTAATATATAAATACAGGGCTGGGTTGAAAAAATACAATGAAAAACTTATTATAGTGAAAGACACATTGCCCTGAATGCCCTCATGCAAATTATCCTCTCTGCTTTTGAACATAGTTATCCCATCATTTTTGCCACTCGCTGGAGCGGCTCTGGAAGTCCTCTTTCATGAGCCTTTTCCAATGTGTAGTCGTGGCTGCCTCCATGTCCTGAATCCGTGCAAAATGTTTCCTTTTCATGGCTGTTTTGACATTAGGGAAGAATCAGAAGTGGAATGGTGCCAGGTCTGGTGAGCAAGGTGGAGGAGAACTCAGCATCGTGCTCTTATGAGCTTGTTTTTCTGTTGGATGACACTCAGTAGCAACATGTGTTATGTATTTTTTTTTATCACATCTTGTAAAGACATTGACAAAAGAGGACCTCCAGAGCTGCCTCAGAAAGTGGCAAGAACAGTGGTGCATTTCAAGCGAGGGTGAGGATTTTGATGGTAATTAATGGCAACAGTGAAGCTAACCATAATTTTAAAAATTTAAACGTTCACTGTAAGCTTTGACCTCTCGAAAATAGTAAAAACCAAAGGACAGAATACACATAAGCCAAAGACCTTTGAGGTCACCCTTCATTTTTAGAATGTGGAGAGATGCTAACCCCAAAAAGATTTGGAAAAAGTATTATA
Organism: Ctenomys sociabilis; assembly: GCA_004027165.1. Taxonomy (NCBI): domain Eukaryota; kingdom Metazoa; phylum Chordata; class Mammalia; order Rodentia; family Ctenomyidae; genus Ctenomys; species Ctenomys sociabilis. The sequence continues at coordinate 16,765 of PVKA01002592.1, forward strand.
AAGCAATGAATAACGTTCACTGATGCAACCACCATTTTTCTTCACTCTTCTTCATGCTATTTTTTTTTCTTGTACTGATTTCTTTTAGGACACAATTTAGTTTCCTTTGGGCCCTAGCAGCAGGGATTGGCAGCACTAGTTACCTAGAACCCCAAGGGAGGAGGGCTCCTTCCATGCTGGCCTGTGTCCAGGGCTCCCCACTCCTCCTGGCATGAGGGCAGCTTGCTGACATCCCAAGATTAACTTCACTAATCTCTGATGAGCTGTCACCCAGCTTAACCAGCACCTTCGGAAAACAGCACATTACTCTTCATCCAGACAACTATGCACAGAGTGGTACGGTGGCCGACATCACAAAGGCACAAAAGCTGGGGGAGTCCTGTCTTCCTTCTGATGTGAAACAGGCCCTCTCCTTCCCAGCTGCCTTGACCTCTTGAGAACATTCTGAGCGCTCATTCTGATCAGAAGTTTGGCAGCAAGTCGGTCTACCACACATGCATCTTTTGGAGCTTCAGCAACTTGAACTATATTTGTTTTCCTGCTCTTTCCATTGCTTGAGATGGGAAGTGAAGGGGCAAGATCATAGAAGCACGGTGCCCAACAGCTGTGCCTTCATGGATTACTTTAGTGCATGGAGAACCCACACATTAGATTCTGTCCCTCAGTGTGGTAAACTCCGAAGCTGTCCAGTTTAGATGTCTGTCTGCCAGTTTCTTCTGCTGAAGAGCATTTTCTCCAAAATATCACATGTCAGAAAATCCCTTACAGCAAAGGAATTGGGTAAAAAGGAGTAGGGTTCACTGCCCTTCGTCTCCAAGGAGGGAAAATCAAATAGCTTCCTAGACATCCATCCACAAAGGACATTCTATTTTTGTTGTTGATTACTGGAAAATATTGATCATCGAAGACCATGATCAAAGAAAAGATACTTTACTAGAGCAAGGAGCAAATGATTCCTTTCCTAGAAACACGGTACATGACAATCTGAAAGGAAGGTTAAGGGACCCTTTGAGTGTAAGATTAAGTTCCATTTCTATCCTGTGAGGTTACGATCTTATGGTTTTCAAAGACATAAAAAGGAAAATAATCGTTTTTTACTCAGTGTCCATCAAGTTCCCTAGCCATGCATCTATCCATCCAACAAATTTTTTCTCATTTTCATTCATTGTCCATCCATCCATCCATCCACCCACCCATCCACCCACTCACCCATCCACCTATCCATCCATCCATCCATCCATCCATCCATCCATCCATCCATCCATCCATCCATCCATCCACCCACCCATCCACCCACCCATCCATCCATCCATCCATCCATCCATCCATCCATCCATCCATCCATGTATCCATGTATACATCCTGCAATTTTTTTATTAAAGGCCAATGACACACAGGCACCAAGCCAGGTTGCTGAGGAGCTACATTAATGAATTAAATAGACATGACCCTTCTCTGTGACAATTCTACAGACAAAGGAGCTAATGAAGCAATTACAAGTATTTCAATTACACTGAGAAGAAAAGGAGATATTCATGGTGCCATAAGAATGCTGATATAAGGTAAGGTAGCAAGAACAAGCAGCTCAGAAAAAAAAAGGAAGTCTGTTCACAGCAGCTGTTCAGAATGGATTAAGACTCAGCTAAAACTTTCTGCCTAAGAATCCAATTAAAATATGAGAACTCTGTATTTTTCATACATGCATTTGAATATATGACTTAAGCTTATAATTAACTGAATTTTTCTTTAATGGAACCCAGTGAAATCTCAGACTCAAATCCTGTCTCTAAGGGCTATTTACTAAATCCTATATTAGCAGTCAGACAAAGGCCATTGTCCCAAAAGCAGTAATTTGGTCTTCAGTGTGATCTGAATTTGCAAGTTGATGTGAATTGGGAATCAGAATAAACCTGATATTTATCCAAAAGGACAGAAATACTTACAGATGCCAGAACAGAATGACAGCTAGAATAGCTGAGGAGGTCAGCGGAAACTTGACATTGGGAATGTTTTATGCTACTGAAAATTGTTCTTTTTATGCAAAAAAGATTTTATGTCTTTTTTCCTATTAATTCCACTTTATTTTAAAGTTGTTCTGTGCTAAACAATAAAGCAGAAACGAAATCTACTGGAAGAAAAAGTAGGTAGATTTTCTTAAAGACATAGGGGTAGGCAGAGAGTTCACAAACAAAAAACAAAACTACGTGGGAAATACTTCAAAGAATCGCCAACTGGGATCTCATGTTACTGAAAAGTTATTGCACATCAAAAGAAATCACCAACAGGGTGAAAACAAAACCCACAAATTAGGAAAAAGGTCTTAGCCAACAGTCACTCAGACAAAGCATTTCCATCTAGAATATATAAAGAACTAGAAAAAATCAGACCTTCCAAAATCAAAGACCCAATCCAAAAGTGGGCATTGAGATGAATACATACTTCTCAGAGGAAGCAATACAAGTGATGAAAACATGTCCAACAGGCTTGGTCATTTGGGAAATGTAAATTAAATAACACTGAGATTCCATCTCTCCTCAGATAGAATAGCCATCATAAAGAAATCAACTAATAACAAATGCTGAAAAGGCTGAAGAACACTTCTCCATTGTTGGTGGGAGGGCAGGCTGGTATAATCTCTATGGAACTCAGTGTGGAGATTCCTAGAAATGCTAGGACTAGAAGTCCCACACCCAGCTCTTCTCCTCTTGGGTATTTTTCCAGAATAAAGGAAACAGTATACCACAGTGTGCACTCATGTTTATTGCAGTACAGTCTATCATAGCTAAATTTTGGAAACAGCCCAAAAGTCCATTGACTGATGAATGAATTTAAAAATTGTGATATTTTTATACATTGGAGTATTACTTAGCTATAAAGAAAGATAAACTTGAGGCTTTTTTATAGATTAATAGAAGCAACTAGAGGCTATACTCATTAGTGAAATAAATCAGACCCACAATGTGTAAACGTTTGTTGTCTCCCTAATGTAGGAACTTTAAAAAAAATGAAAAACTTAAAAGGTACAATAGATACAGTAAAAGGGAAATAAATTGAGCAAAAGGAATAAAAAATTGGGATTGGGGAAATGAGAACGGAATGGAAAATAAAGAAGGGAAAAATAACGTATGTATGGAGGATGGCTAGGATGATTGTACTACTAATTTCTATTGGTTTTTTTAAAGGTAGCAGTTAATGCTTAACAGTTTTAGTTTGACCACTATTACATGCTTATATCTGGAAATCTGAAATACACTAAAGACAACAATGTGCCCTATCGCGACCACTGTTGAATACCTATCATCTTGGGATTTAAAAAAATTATGTATCATGTACAGTGTCTTCTCTATTATCTTTCTACTCCCTTTAAAGTAAACTTTAAAAATACAAAAATTCTACAAAAGTGTAATTAAATTGACATGTGAGCTCCCCATAAAATAAAATAAAATGAAATTGTTCTCTGGATGAAAAGAATGATCTGAAAAAACTTTAGGAATTCTGTATTGGTGAAACAGGAAAGCCAACAGGTTCCCATTTCCCCCAAGTAACACCAAAAGCAAAGGAAGAAACCATGTTACTTTATACTTTTGACTAATTTAATGGTCAAGGGGAAAGAGATGAAACTTCCTTTCCTTCTCTGGGATCGTGTTTGAATATTCTGTATGGAAGTTCCTAGACATCAGACCTCAAAAACCAGTCTTTTCCTTGGTCAACAGTGGAGAGCTTCTAAATCCACTCCCCGCTTCCAGACAAGGACGGTTGTCATAAAGTACACGTTTCAAGTGCCCAACCCACAGGAGGAGCGTCCATCAGAGTAGGAAGTCCTCTGGAAGTGATGTCAGATGTCCTTCTGTTCCTCAGCCACTGAACATGGGCAAACTATAACTCTGTAGAGAAAGGGGGAGGAGTACCTAGAAGGATACCCTGAGCCTGTGTGTCCAGAGTTCCTCACACAGTATGGAAAGGCACCTGTACGATGGCTGAGAATCTGCTGTGGACAGACGGTATGACTTAGGTGACCAACACATGAGATGCAACATGTTGGCTTGAGGTCTCCTCCTGAGGGACACCTTGCTATTCTCTGTTGGTACTTGAGGTCTTTTAACCTCCTGGCCTCTAAATGTACAGCATAGAATTTCAAGAACAGGGCATTTAAAAAATTTACAGAAAAAGATAAAGCAAGATATGGCAATTTTAGGGAAAGAAGTTCCAGAGGGAGAATTGAGGGAAGAAAGGTAGAGGACCAAGGAGAGGGTAACTACTCTGCAGAGACCACTATGATCTCTAAGAGCCATATGAAAAGGGCAAAGAATGGTACAGTTAGAGAGAGGGAAGAGGTGGATGAGAGAAGCAACCAGGTCCCCGAGGAGCTAGGACTTGATGAGATCTTTGAATTAGCTGATTTTGCTTTTATATTAGATGTTACCATGAACTGACCCCTTTGGCTTCCTTAATAAGCCTGCAGTCCATTAAGATTCCTGCTCTATTCTGGTTGAAACTGAGACACTTGCTGAGACTGGTAGAAACTGGGTCACCTGCAAGGTAAGCGTATTCAGGCCATCACAAATCACAAAGCACCCTCATATGATTCTCTGTCAGTGTCCTTCCATCCCATCCAGCTGCTGGGCTGTTGGGACAGGCACAATGACCATCCTGGTAAGACAAAGTCACAACAAGGTCACATGTTCATATCTTGAGTGTAAGTTGCTGAGCCCAACATCAGGGCTTTTGTTTATTTGTTTCTTTTGGTACTGAGGACTGCAGCCAGGGTCTTCAAAGTGAATTACATCTCCAGAACCCCTGCCCTCTTGTTTTTGATGGTCTTGCTAAAATTGCTCCAGGTTGGGCTTGAACTTTCAATCCACCTGTCCATTAACCTAGCATGCTAAGTTCAGGCTTCTTTCTGCTGCTTTGTTCTGCACAAGCTCTCAGCAAAAATGCAGAGATTCAGGCTAAATTATCCTCCCCAAGAATAACTTCTGGGTTTTCATCTGGTCAAGCCATACTGAGAGGAAGCCTTTTCTCATGGCCTTATGCATTCAGAGACCTTTGGAGAGAAAAGGGGTTAGTGCAGAGTAAGGAGGAATGAAGTGCTTCGCTTTTAGTGTGGACAGAGGAGGGAGTCTAGATTGTGCAAATCCACTCAACAGCCATACCTGGGGGCTGATGTTCTAGTGACTTGGTCTAGCCAGCAGACAGAGAGCTGTCAAAGTAATAAAGTGGCTGAGCTTAGGGCAAAGACAGGCGAGTGGGTTGGAAACCAGTCTGGGTAGGTCCTGATTGAACCATTACATCTCGAATTAAACATGACAAACAGCCTGCTCAGATGTCTGTTCAGCTACAAGAGGCTCTGGTGATACACCTCTGTGTGCTTTCTACTGAAGCTCTAGCCTCCACATCTTCCCTTCCAGGGCAGTCTTCACTGAAGACTACAGTGGTGGTGCTAGAAGATTCCTGTCTGCTGCATTCATCTTGCAATGGCTTTTGGTAAAATCCCACTTTCCCCTTAAGGAAAATTAAATGTGAAGTTGGAAATTACCCCACAAATGACTGGATTCTTTGTACAAGAAACAGCTGGGTTTATCCAACTTCATATGATCACAAATGAAGGGCATTTAAAAAAAAAAAACAATAGAAATCTTCACTTCATGGTATACAACTTCAGTGGTTTTTATCATAAAATCCTAGAGCATGAGGACTAAAGTAAAATTAGCTGCCATGATTACCAAGGAATATCTAGAGAGGGCCTTGTTTCAGGTCTTATCGTGAATGAGCTAGATCTGGAACAAATCAGAGTTCTTGACTCAGTGCTATGAGTTATGCCTTATTTTTCTAAAATGATGTGCCTTAGTGACAAGATGGACAGAAAGAGGTTACTAAAAAATATTCCGGCATAACTACCTGACCCCCCGAGGAAGCTGGCTGCAATCGATGGAATGCCCCTTTAGCTCTCCATACCTACTGGTCATCTCAGAAAGCAGAGGCTGATCTTGGGAAGACGGACGCTGATTGGGCTTGAGTAGCTGCAGAACTGCAGCATCCCAGGGCTGGTTACTGCTGACCCTTTGGCATTCTCGCCTTTGATTTCTTTAATGTGATTGCTCTGTTTCCTTGCTGTCTGACAGAAGGTCAATTCCTGTTTGCTCTCTAATAAATGGGCTGCTTAATGCTGGGGAGAGGGGGAAGGACCAGCAGAAAATGCTCAGTGCCCTGTGCTAATAATTCCAAAGTAAATAGCTTAATTTTGGTTTCTTCTTTGAGCATTTGCATTTTTGCCACATATAATCATGCTGCCTTTGGCCTTGCAGAGCAGTGTCTTGCCCTTTACAGGGTAAATGCATCTCAGAAAAGATCCTGCTTTTCTGAACATGGTGTATTTTTGGCTGGCTCCTTTGAACCACTGGGAATGCAATTGCTTTTTTTTTTTTTTTTTTTTTTGGAATCAACAGCCAGTGTTGGCTTGGATTCCGAGCTGGCCTCCCAGCGTCAAGGTCCATGGAGCCCACAGGGGTGGGGAGAGTGTGGCCAAGTCACCAACTGTCTGGCTATGGCTCCCAGGGGAGGCTTTGTTTGTGGCTGGGGACTCTGCTGAGTTAGAAAATAGATTTTTCCATTCTTTGATCCGAGGAAGAAATACTTGTCACTTATGGGGCCTGGCAAGGAGAGCAAACCAAGTGGCTCAGGCAGAAACTCTTCACCTTGCCCAGCTGATGTGTTCAGAAGTGTGAATAAGCCAGAAGCTCAGATGAAAGGAAACAAAATAATCAGCAAGGCAATTTTGAGTGTTTTCTAGCAAGACAACAGGCCAAGGCGTCCTGTTCTCTCCTGAAAGGGGAACAACTGCAAGAATGGAATCTCTTGCCATTTGTTACAGAAAGGAATAATCAGTGTTCTGGACAGAAGCCACCTTTTCAGGTTCTCATTTGATCAAGCAATTATTTAGAATTAAGCTTATTAATACAACAGCACACCTCATCTGTATGGTATGCTAAAAAAGCCTGCGCTTAAACAGAATATCGGCACAATAACCCGTGCAGCACAATTTCTCCTCTACACATTCCTTGGATTTAACTGATGTTAACTGAACACAGGATGGCAATGAAGCTGGAGGCCAGCCGTCCATACTGCAAGGCAGGCCGAGCGATCATGCACAGTACGGAGTGATTAACCCTAAGTGTCTAAAGGGCTATTTCCATCTGCACACCACTTCTGATGGAGTGTGTGCTTATACTGGATTTAGCTGCAGTCTGATGAAAATTAGCATAGGGGAAAATTCCAATAATTCAGGAAAATTCCCTGGCTTCTCTACTCACACCACTTAGGTCTGACTTCCAAAGCCTTGACCTTACTCAGTCTAAGTGGATAAAGTTTCTGTACTAGGGGAACTCTCCATTTGAAGTCAATGTGCATTGTTGATAGAAGTCATGTGAGAAGTCATTCCAAGCTGTCCTCCCAGCACCAAGGCCCATAGAGCCCACAGGAGTGGGGAGAGTGTGGCCAAGTCACCAACTATCTGGCTATGACTCCCAGGGGAGGCTTTGTTTGTGGCTGGGGATGCTGCTGAGTCAGAAAATATATTTTTCAAGAACAAATTCCTGTAAATTAGTATAGCTACTGAGAAAATTGGCATGGAGATTCCTCAGAAAAACTGAAAGTAGAACTACTTCTTGACCTAGCTATAGCACTCCTTGATACATCTGAAGACGTTAAAGACAGCCCACTTGCTGTAGGGTCACCTGGACGTGGATGTTTACCGTGACACAATTCACAACAGTCAAGGTATGAACCTGCCTAGATGCGCATCCACAGATGCATGGATAAGGATGTGGCACGAATATGCAATCGAGCGATATTCAGTCACACAGAAGAGTGGAAGTCTGCTGATTGTAGGAAGATGGACTAATCTGGAGTGCACCCTGTTGAAATAAGCCTGATTCTAAAAGACAAATATTGCATATTTTCCTTCACACATGGAATCTAGAAGAGATGATAAGAAAGCACAAGGGTGACTAGAATTAGAAAAGAGAAAGGGAATAATGTGAGGGGGAAGAGGTAGAAGGTCAGGAAATGGAGCGTAGATATGAAAAAAAAATACACATTTGCACTCCCCCAAATGTGAAAGTAGGAAGAATGCTAGGGCAAGGAGGTGTGTGTGTGTGTGTGTGTGTGTGTGTGTGTGTGTGTGTGTGTGTCAGAGAGAGAGAGAGAGAGAGAGAGAGATCAAAGTACATCATGAATTTGCTTTCTGTGAGCAAGAACAAACTTGCCAAAGTAAAACCCATTGACTGCTATAACCAATAAAGTGAAGCCAACAGCAAAGAAGCCTATCACACCCTGAAGAGGACAACTGAAAAACAACAACATTTGTCACCCAAACTGGTTGGGTAGTTGGTATATGGGTTGTACAAATGCACATCTGATGGTTCTTACTAGGGACCTTCTATTCCAATTAAGGTGGGTTCCATACTGTCCTACTGATGGCCTTTACCTACCCTGACCCTGATTTAGGTCACTGTTCTCCAATCCTTGAGCTCTTCTATGCTTCCAGCATTTTCCATTCTGCAAAACCAGCAATACCAGGATGTCCTGGAATCTCCTACACCATGATTGTTCTCTTTTATTATTCCTTCTGCACTTTCATGCCACTGGATAACATATAGTTCCTCCCTTTCCCCAAGAGTTTAATGCAGCAATGCAAGTAAGCAAGTACATGGATTTTCAAAATATTTATTATGTGGCCGCTCTACGCCCTAGGAAGGAGTGTTTGTTCCATAGTACATATTCATCTTGATTTCTGTGCTCCAGGCCTTGTGCAGGGCCTCAGATAGGCAGAACCATTTATAAAGATATGAGGATAAAGGAAGGATGTTTGTAAACTGTGGAGAAAAGGGACAAAGAGGCATTTGTCTATGAGATCACAGTGTCAAGCCCCCTCTGAGTAGAGGCAACATCCTGGGCTGGAGTGGATGAAGACTTACAAGGAGAAGTCGGCTGCTATGTAAGCAGGATCCTGGGGTTCGGTGAGTTGGACCAAGTCCACTTGGGTCTTCAGTGACCACAATCAGGGGGCTGACTGACGTCCAACCGAAGTGGGATGAAGCCAGTGCTCCTCAGTGGGGGAGCACTAGGAATTCATTTGACTGCAAAAGGAGAGATTGCTGGGCCATCTCACAAGAATAGAAATAACAGTCTGGTAGATCAGGCAAAAGAAATGGGTAGCAGATTTTCCAGGGAGACAATGTGAGGATGCTCAGAGGGGACCTGTGCATGAATGAGATCCAGAGCCAAAGGAAGAGGGTGAAAATAAAGAGGAAAGAAAGTTTGGAGGCCATGTCGCCACTGGCCAAGGAAGTTTTGGACTGAGACTCAATATTTGTGACTCCCTCAGAATCATATATACTAATAATATTTATGAGGCGTCATCAGAATATTGCTGTGTTAAATTTTTAGAAATGTATTACAGCTAAAACAATGTTAATCCCCCTCAAAATACTTCCCCTTGCTTCAAATACGCTCATTCCCTCATTCTCAGGTCTTTCTGAAGCAGTTCTGGAAGGTCCTTTTATGTCTTGCCATGCACTAGGACGGCTGCACCACTACGGTTCACTGTGGTGACTCAGTGTAAAGGTTTCCCTTCCATGGTCATTCTGGCTTCGGGGAAGAGCCCGGAGTCCCACTTCGGGTCAGCGCCAGATCCGGTGGGTACGGTCAATGAAGCCGCGGTGCGATGTGTGCACATTTCCCCCCACCGGGCGGCACTTCACAGCAGCGCCCACTGACCTGCTGCTTATATCTCACAAAGACACTCACGAAAGGACTCCCAGAACCGCTGCAGAACGTGGCAAGAACAGTGGATGAGCGTGTTGAAGCCAAGGAGGAGGAATCAAGGGAGACTCATGTCTTTTACTGTAATGTATTTTAAATTTCTTGAGCATTAAGAGTTTAAAATATATTTTGATCATATCTCATACATGGAAAGCTGTCCAATTACCTCTTCTTTCTTTTTCTTTCCTTCCCCCCTCCTTCTCCATCTCCCTTTCTCTCCTTTTTTCAATATGGGGCCTTGCTATGCTGTTGTCAGACCTCCAACTCCTTAGCCTCAAGTGGTCCCCTGGCTGCACCCCGGAGTAGCTGGGACCCCAGGCACGCACTGTCACCCCTGGCTTACCTAGCCCCGGGCATAGCTTTGGCAATGTGTTCTGTTAAGAGACATTTCATTTGTAATGCCTTTTAGTAGATTGTTAGTATTTTCTTGGCTTTCTTCTTTTTCCTAAAATCCTGTATTTAGGAGCATCTGAAATCATGTATGATGTTTTTCCTCAGCATTTGAAATCATGTATGATGTTTTTCCTCAGAAAACTTTGTATTTTTTTTTTAAATTTACTTATTTATTACAGTGTCTCGCTACACATCACGGACTCCTTTTTTGCGGAGGGGGGGGTCAGCTCAGCCCGCCCTCGGGGAGGGGTTGGCACAGCATGTGGTGCTGGGGATCGAACCGTGGTCCCTGAGAGCTTGCGTAAGCAGGTGCTTTAGACCACTGAGCTATCTTGCCAGCCCGAAAACTTTGTATTTAATCCTATATTATCAACTCACATTGTGGCAGAGATATTGGTAAAACTTCTGCTTTCTAAGACCTACAAAAATTTTGCAGCTCAGCATATGATTGATTTTTGTGATGCAAGGACACAGTTTAAATCAGTTTTTTGAAGGTACCGAGGTTCTAAAAATATACTTTATTAATTATGTGTCTTCATTCACTCATCATCTAATTGATGAATAAATGTTTGTTGAATATGATTAAGCCTAATTATTCTTTTCATACCAGCTATATAATTTTCTTCTCTTTCTCTATTTTTACTTAGTTTTCCATGTGTGAAGAGTGGTGGAATAATTTTTTATGGTTTGTTTTTTTTTGAGTGTGTGTGTGTGTGTGTGTGTGTGTGTGTGTATGCACACATGGGATCTTACTATGTACCTTGGACTCACAGTGATTCTCCTGTTTTCAGCCTCCCCAGTGCTGGGATTATAGGCATGTGCCACCATGCCCAGACTCAGTCACTGGCTCAGAGCACCTAGGGGCAGGGCCAGCACAGCGTGTGTTACCGGGGATTGAACTCTGGCCCCTGCGCTTGCCTAAGCAGGCACTTAGTCCACTGAGCTATCTCACCAGCCTTGCACTATAATAATTTCTATTTTCTTGTGGCAACTCTGCCTCAAGTAAAGCCTTGTACTCAGGTTCTTCTTTCACCTCCACAGGAGCTGGTCCTCTTCCCCTTTCCACGCTCACCTCTTGTACTAGGCAGCTTTCCCACTGTTGGGATAAAATACGTGATACCTGCAACTGAAAGGGAGAAAGGCTTGCTTTGGCATACAGTCTCCCAGGTTCAGTGCGTGACTGGTGGGCTCCAGGGTGGAAATGCATGGCTGAAAGGCATGCCGGGGAAATGTGGCTCAACTCATGGCCACCAGGAGGCAGAGATCAAGAGCGGAGAGTCGATGGAAAAGAATACATCTTTTCAGATCATGTCCACAGTGACCCAGCTCCAATCAGACCCAGCTCCAAACAGACACTACTAGGACCCAATCACCCAACGTCTGACCTCTGAATACATGATAATTTGGGGGGACATCTTAGGTCTAAGCCATTACATACTGAGTTAGTATCAGTTACTGTCCTGAAAATTACCACTCTTTCATAACCCATAATTTCTGTATCCAACAGCAAGCAAAAGATTCAGAACAAATGGAACAGTGCCTGGGAAATGGAGAAATCCTGCAGATAGGCATGGAGGCTGGGATGAAGGCCCTGAGCGAGGACTCAGGTGGGCATCCTTTGATCCTCTGATGAGGAAGAACATGGTCCTCATGGCTGGGCCAAAAGTGATGGCATTTTCTGGGCACCTGGCTAGAGGGGAGAGGAACCAGGTAGAAAGTTAAGTCCCATTTTTCCTGCAGCTACAAAAGCAGAACTAAAAGTTACCTGGGGCTGGAGTGCTGCTTAGTCAGAGGGTTCTTGCCACACATGGGGAAGGCCCTGGGTTTGATTGCCAGGGTCACAAAATGAAACAAACATGCTATGATAGAGCCAGGTATGCTGATGCAGGCCTATAATCCCAGCACTCGGGGCGGGTGGGGGGCAGGTGGATGGCTGATAGAGGACCATGAATTTGAGCCCAGCTGGGCAACTTCATGAGATTCTGCCTCAAAATGAAATAATTAGAAACTTAGGAAAACAGCTGAGTTCAAAAGCCCTGGGTTTAGCCCCAAGTACTGCAATAACAATAAATTATAATGACTGTATCCGGAGACTTCATTGTTGTGGCGTGCTTGTATTTGTGTAATTCTTCTTTCTTTCCTGCTTTGCTCCCTTCATCCCTCCCTCCCTCCCTTCCTGCCTTTTTTCTTTCTGTTATACTAGGGTTACTGTGAAGGTGATATGTACTGTTTGCTCACTGTCCATGGGATCCTCCATGACTCCTGCTCCTCTTCTAGCCAGACAGAACCCTATGACTGCCATGAGAGGTGAATGGAAATGGCATGCACCACTGCTAGACCAGAGCATTTGAGAGCAACACTGGCTCATTCTCTTCCCTGCCACAGCGATTTGGAAGTCAGGTTTTTTTTTTTTTCAGAACCGGGATTGAACTCAGGCCCTTGCGCTTGTCAGGGAAGTGCTTATTATACTGAGCCATCTCCCTGGCCCAGGAAGCCATTTGAGATGGCAAAACTATAATGTGTAGGTTCACTTGGTGCATCCCCAAGCCTACATCAGAGAGCAAAAGGGCAATAGTCACTGCCAGCCGAGGAGGACTGCATCAGGCTTTTCTTGGAGAAGACGGATCACAATCACGTGCAGCAGCTCTCTGTCCCTGTGACAATATGCACAACCAAGCAACTTCAAGAAGGTAGGGTTTACTGTGGCTCACAGTTTTAGTCCACAGCCATGTGGTTCCACTGCTTCTGGGCCATGGGGAGGCTCAGCACCATGGTGTCGGGGAGCATGAGGGGGGTACAGTTGCTCACCCCAGGGTATGCTGGCGTGCTACTGTGAGGGACTCAGATCTGCCGGAGAGGGAGTCTTGTGAGAGGAGGTAAGCCCCAGGCATTGCGACTTTGAAGGGCTGTCTTGGCCCTCACCTCTCATTTCTGTCTCTCAACACATGAACTTTGGGGATACATATAAATCCAAACCACGGTACTGGGCTGGGGAGATGGCTCAGTAGAATAAGTGCTTCTCTGGGAAGCACAAGGGCCGGAATTCAAATCCCTGGTTCCGCCAAAAAGAAAACAAAACAAAACAAAACATAGTAGTAGTATTTATCAGTAGGAAGCACATCAGGACCCTGCTCTGGAGAGACATTCAACTCCCACTGCCCTTGGCATGGACAAGAGATTAACTTCGATGTTTTAGGCAAGTGAATGCTCATTGCTTCTTGGCCTTTTGGCTAAGATCAAAGGTAGCAACTGAATGTTCAGAGCAAAGCTGCCACCTCAGCACAGCATAGCCTCTACTAACTGACACAGTTATTTAACGTATTGTGGAATGTTTTTTTGGGTGATGATTATCAGTGGGGTAAAAAGGGAGTTTAGTTTACTTTGGATTACCCTGTTGCAAAAGCACCAAAAGGAGACTGAAAATCAAAAGACAGGAGATTCTTTTCTCTTGTTTTATTCATTAAGTTGATCAGCACATTTTAGGTGCACATAACGATCACATGCTTTATAGGGAAGTTGTACCTCTACATGGTCTAACTTAATTCTCTTTCTCCCTATTCCCCTACCTTCCCTTCAGCTCCTCATTCCTTCTTTATTTACAAATGTTTTATTTCTCTTTTTTCCTGCTTTTTTCATCATTTATTTTTCCCTTTTGTCTTTTTCCCCTTCCCCTTCCCCTTCCTACCTGGTTTTCCTATTGGAACATTTTCTTCCTATTTCACAGTAAATGGGATACTTAGAAAACAACCTAATGAAGGAATCAAAAGACCTCTACAGTGAAAACTACATTACTCTGAAAAAGGGGATTGAAGAGGTTATCAGAAAATGGAAAGACATCCCTTTCTCTTGGTTAGGAAGAGCCAATATAGTGAAAATCACTATTCCAAAGCTGTTATACAGATTGCCATACAATCCTGATCAACATTCTAACAGCATACCTCACAGAATTAGAGAAAACAATCTTACAATTCACTTGGCAGCAAAAGAGGCCTAGAATAGCAGAGGCAATTTTGGGCAACAAAGACAAGGCAGGGGGCATCACAATCCCTGACTTGAACTTATGTGTTAAAGCCACTGTGACTTAAACAAAAAAGAGGCAGTACGATACTTGCCAAAAAATCAGGCCTGAGAATGAACTAGATTAGGAGATGCAAAAGCAGCTCCAGACATACCCATCCAGCGTATCTTTTAACAGAGGAGCTAGACATTTTGTCTGGAAGAAAGATACCCTCCTTAAGAAATGGTTCTGGAAAAACTGGCTTTCCTCATGTTGAAGATTAAAACTAGACCCATATGTATTACCATACACTGAACCACAAGCTAAATGGATCAAAGATCTAGATATTAAAACATAAACACTAAATCCACTGGAAGGGAAAATAGGTAAAACTTTGGATGACAAGGATGTAGGCAAAAACTTCGAAGAGTCAACAACTGGCATCTCATCTTACTGCAAAGATTATGCACAGCAAGAGAAAATCTTTTCTCTTTTCATTTGGGATCTTTTTTCTCTTTTCCACTGAGAATTCCTACTCTCCACAGATTGTGTCTCCCTGTCTGATCACCACATCAGTCATCTTCTCTTACATTACTTTTGAAATGTTTCCTAAGTTTTTTCCCCATTGCTCTTCTTTGCTGTTAATCTGCTCTTTAGAGCATCCAAAAAGGTTTGTGCTTTCTTCTAGGTTTTGTTCTGTTTTCTTATGTGCCATCCTGTTTCTGATTAATAGTTATAAAGGTCTCCTTTGTCTTAGGAGAATCTGTAAAATTGGTTTCCTGACTGTTCCAGGTTTCAAAGAAGACCTGACCTAGATGCACCTTTACATTTTCAGGACTTTTATGGCAAAGTGTTTTAGATATTTCCTGTTGGAGCACATCTGAGTTCCATGAGTCAGTGACGAAATTCAGGACTGTATAAAGAATCTTTTAAATGAGCTTCTTACCATGTCACCATCTTGAGTAATCTGTATTTCATTTTGATTTGTATTTTAGCAAGAGGGTAAGGCTCTGTGGGAAGAAGGCATTTGTCTTTATCACCGGAATCTTTGTGGCTTTGCCTTTGACCCCACTGAGCACTCCTTCTGGATGCACTGTGCACTCAGTGCATAATGCTTGTAGCTTCCTGAAAGCATTAATCTATCTCACCTGGTGTAGAGAGCTGTGAGCTGTTAAATAAAATTTATTGCTGGCAAGATAGCTCAGCAGAAAAAAAGCTCCTACTCAGGCAAGCTTAGGCAAGTACAGAGACCACAGTTTGATCCCTGACACTACATGCCATGCCAGCCCCGTTCCCAGGGTGGGCTGAGCTAGCTAAAAAATAAGTAAAGTAAAAGTTATGGGAGGCCATTGGTTTAGACTGAGCTCCTGTACTAGAAACAAAACTAAAAAAAAAGTTACTCATGCTGAAGTACCAGGGCACCAAACAAAAATTAAGTGTTTTATTTGATCTTCTAAGGAATCAGGAAGAGGAAAAGAGAGACTAGCTACATCGCTAGAGAGGACAGGTCTAGCCTGCCAGGTAACAGTCCCTTCTGCTTTAATCTTTATAAGGGAAGTAACTCTGAAATGACCAATCTGTCTGCTGTTCTTTTTTTCTTCTTTATCCAGCCCTTTCCTTCTATGAAGCCACAACCCCCACTTATCCTATCAGACCCCACAGCCCATTTTTACAGAATGAGGTCTTGCCTGATTTTATAATTGTGTATAAAAGTCAATTCAATTTTTAAATTAAATTTGTTGTAATTTTTGTCTTTTGACATACTCCAAACTGGGAGCAAAATAAATCTGAATGCGATTCCTGTGTGTGTGTGTGTGTGTGTGTGTGTGTGTGTGTGTGTGTGTGTGTGTACACATCTATGGGTCTGAAGAAGAGTTAACACTGACAAAACTAAAACTAAAGCTGATAGATGAAAACTCAACAGGACATGGATCTAAAAGCAAACCTGACCAATCCACAACTGTTCCAATCCTAGGTGAGCAGAAGCGGGTGGGGTGGGTATCAGAGCCATGAAAAGATGAAACTTATAATCAGACACAAGCAAAACCTTAGCATGGGTGGAGACAGAAATGCACTGCTACTGCTCTATGCTACGATCACATGGCATAAAAGGTAATAAAGCAAGACATCAATAAAGCAGAAGGTGATAGGAGAAAGACAGGACAATTTCAGCAAAAGCCCTTTTTGCCAGAGCTGGAGAGCTTTCTTTGCCTTATGCAAAGTGCTCACCATCTGAGCACACTGGGCACACTCATGACAGATGGAAGGGGAGTGGCATCTGAAAAGAGGTGCGTTCACTAATTTCAATCCACAAACACTAGAACTGGTAAGTGTTTTCCACTGCGATTACATTTTACTTGAGGCCCTTGATCTTGAGAAGCTTATGTAGCATAAGCTATACAAATCTCTCTTCCCCTGGATTTTTTGTCTGTTCTATGTGTCTTTTAAAATATAACTGTAGGGTTAGTTACTCTGGATCTCCCAGTCCTGGAGGTCTTTTCTGTCATCCCAGAACACCATGAGAACATTTGGCTTATTGGGCCAACCATGCCTTAGGTGCTTCACCAACTTCTTTATCATCCTTGAGAAGAAGACTGATTGATTTTTGTGGTATGGGGGACTGAACCTCGGGCCCTTGCAATGAATTACATCCCTAACCCTTTTCATATTTTTACTTTGTGTTTTTAATGACTTTCTTAGGCTGGGCTCAAACTTGTGATTCTCCTGCCTCTTCCTCCCAGAGTGCTAGGACTGATTTTAGGCCTGGGCCAATAGGCCTGCCTTAAGAGTTTTCTATCCTCAGAACTTAATACTCTGTTTTCAACTTACAGTTCTTGGTCATTCTTAATTAGACCTGGCTTCTGTCCCTGCAGGTTCTACACCCATATGTATACCCAACCTTGAATTAAAAAAATATTTTTTAAAATTGCATTTGTACTGCAACAGCAGAGACTTTTCTTGACATTCTCAGAACAATACAGTTAACTACTGACAGCATTTACATCCTATCAGGCATCCAAAGTAACCTACAGCTGGTTTAAAGTATGCAGGAGCATAGGCAAAGGTCATACACAAATAGCACACTGCTCTATACAAGGGATTTGTGGATCCATGGTTATTCACATCTGAGGGCAGGTCTTGGAATTGATCCCCTCCTGATACTGTGTTAAGTAAGTAAGCAACAGAAATGAACACACAGAAGCTTGGCACAAAGCCAAGCTTCCCTGAAGGTCAAGTGCATTCACACTGAAGAGAGGGCCAGGTTTGAAGGTGAGGAGTGTGCACAGCTGCTTAGGTATCCTAGAATCATGTCTTCTCCATGTAGTAGCTTCAGTGTTTTGGTTTTTGCCCCTGTGGTTGTTACTGAAGTGAGTTTCCTGAAACATTTCTCTTTTGTGGCACAGCAGGAGTGGGTGGTAAGCCTGTCCATGGAGAGGCTCTAAGCATCACTTCTAGAATAAGACCTGTCCCTTTTCCCCCACCCTGCTCTTTGCCATCTATGAAGGATCAAGTTCTATTCTGAGCAATGCTCTGGGGGAGACACTGCAGGAGTGAAAGCATCAGACTGAAGACCAGAGGAGAACCAGGTTCACTTGCCCTGTAGATGAGAGAACTGGAATGGAGGGGTGGATGGCAGGACACAGGAGGGTGTTCTCACAACTTTGATTAAGAATCTGAAGGGATTATGCATAGAAGAGGACTTGGACTTGAGTTATGGCGATGCAGACAACAGAAGTGGTAGCCTTGTGTGGCAGCCAGGGAGAGCTGGTGCGTTGGAGGTACAACATGAATTGTAAGTCTGTGTTGCACAATTATTATAAAACCCTTCAGTCCATGCCAGTTGTGTTCAAGGTCCAGCTCCTCCATTTCTGCACACCATGACTCAGCTTTATGGACTGTGTGCATGTAGTGATAATGATAATAATGATAATAGTGATAGCTCCTAGGTGGTGCTAAGAATGAAATACAGGGCTGATCACTGAACACAGTACCTGACGTGTGGTCCAAACTCTAAACAAATCATTAAAAAGACCAGTAATATCCACATGTCTCAGCAGTTCAGTGACAGTAGAGGAATGGCAAGGGTCACGTTCCAGGAGATCTTTGGGGTCGGGCTGTCTGATTACGGGCACAGATAACCTCACTATTTTATTTTTCTGTAAAGTCAGTGGAGAATGCAACCAAGACCTCTGCACTGGTCTACACTCCCCACCCACTTTTTAAAATTTTAGAAAAAGAGCAAGCGAGAGAGCCATCTTGGGGAGACTAATGGTCAGTGATCGTAACTCCATTTCTAATTTGAAAGGCTCCAATTACTCCACAAAAGACACAACCTTTCCTGCCTTCCCTGGGTACCCTCAGCCAGCAAAGCAGAGTCACTCTGTTTTGAAGAGCGTGTTGGGGGCCAGGAGCCACTGCTTTGGCATGGACTCCTTCAGGCTGGAATCAAAAAGCCCCTTCTCAGCACAAATTGAGGATATTAAAAGCTAAAATTCCAGATCTGAGAGGAGAGTAATATTTGTCCCAAAGTAGCATGAAATAGCACCACTGCTCTTTGTAGATTTATAGCTTGGTTGAAAAATGCTTTACATATTTCATTTTTAAAATTAGGGATGCTCCAAAATTCCTTTCCCTAAAGATAATGAGTTTAGGACAAGAAAGAGCTCATTTGAGATAGCTGCCATGGAAGTCAGGAGCATACTGATTTATTTAGCCAGCGTGGAAGGACTGCAAAGGCCGCCTTGAGAGGTTCAGGTGGAGAGAACCTACTTGCAGCTGCCTCGCCTAAGCCTGTTCCAGCCCAGACCTGGAGCCCCCAGAGGAAAGAGATGTGCAATGATTTCACGGAAATTCTGAGAGCCACTCTGGGTGTGTGAGCTCCCAGGCCTTGCCCTTCTGAGTTCTCCACCTTATGTTTCCTTCCTGTGCCCTCTTTATGTCCTGATCTTTCTTCTCTGCACTCCAAGCCAGCACCAGTCTCCCCATTTCTGCCTGGACTCTATTCTCCACTGGCCCATGCATCGCTTTTGATGGTTCCTGTACATCCTGCTTCTCCAGGTACAGCTCAGCCTTGACCAACGTAGGCTTCTCACACCGACTTCTTTCAGCTCTGTGGATCACTCACCTCACCTGCAGGTGCCCCAGCTTCATTCACAAAGTGGGAAAAAACAAAATCTTGTTCCGTGTTGCTGTGAGCACTCAGGCCGCTTGGTGCCCAGCACATGGTGAGCAGCCATGCCTCGCTGTCACCAGGAGATCGGTCCTGGGTTCCTTTTCTCCAGGGTTGATTGTTTGCCTGGCCTTTCCCAGTGTACTCTTTGGTTCCCCATTCAGTGCCCAGGTTCCGGTCCTGTAACTTCCCAGAAAAACTGGTTCTCTCTTGCTGTCTGTCTTTGCTTCTCCCCCTTGTTTATTACAACTTCCTCACTCAAGAGCTTTTATTTGATGCTCAGTTTTCCTAATTGCCTCTCCCCCCGCCTACTCTGTACCTGTTTGTGGTTGTGACTCTTTGGAAGACTGCACAACACAATAGGGAAAGATTTTCAGGCTCCCAAGAACTCCTTGAGAATGAAAACGCATAATTTAAATTAGTGATCCTTAATTAGGGGTGGCTTTGCCCTCTTCTCCTGCGACAGCAACAATACCTGAAAATATTTGGGGTTGTTGCAACTTGAGTGATGAGAGAAGCACTGTTGATATGTAGTGGGTAGAAGCTGGGATGCTGCTAAATATCCTGTAACACTCAGCCTTCACCCCACACACATGCGCACGCGCGCACACACGCGCACCCCCCCACACACATATAAACACAGCAGTTTCCCAGCTATAAAGGTCAATAGCATCCAGGTAAGAAATGCTCTAATGGATGGCCTCTAGGAATCCTCTAGGGGACTTCAATGTAAGCAGAGGCAACAGCGTCTCCTTAAAATTCATTCAGTGGCCTGGGTGTATCTGGAATCCCAGCATTTTTAGAGGCTGAGGCAGGAGGATCACAAGTTACAGTTCAGTTTAACCAATTTAAGAGAATTGGAAAGACTCTGACTCAAAAAATAAAAAGGGCTAGGGATGTTACTCATTGCAAAGGCCTTGGGTTCAAACCTCAACATGGTTAATAAATTAACTAGTATCTGGCTAGCTTTCAGGGCTGCTTTGGCAGGAGGAAGAGATAATTTCTCCTCAGGTCACCCAGGATGAGGGATTCAGAGCTCCGAATTCTGGCTACCTTCCCCCAGGCAATCATCTTCCACTTGGCCACTGTGCTATAAGAGAGAGCAAAGCCCCTCAGAATCTCTCTCCAGGGCAGCCACACCAGCATGTCTCCTCTCTTTCCCAGCCTGAATCCAATCTTGTTTTGAGCCTGTGTGGGACTGTCTGGCTCTAGCAAGCTGGGGTGATCTCCAGGGTGTATGGTGGCCTGTGAGGCCCATAAGACCTGGTTCTTTCTTGCATTTTTGTAAAATCTCATCCCTCTCATGCTGCACTGACACCTTTCTGCTTGGCCCTATAGGCCTTCCCTAGGTTCTAGAATTCAGCAAACCTGCTTGTCTTCAAACACTGAGACCTCTCTGAGTTCTTTTGTCCTTCAGGAACATTTGTGGTTGTGATCTGTCTGTCCCCTTACCTTTCAGATCATGCTTTAATATCTTGTCTTAGAGACATCATCCCTGACCACAAGGCCTCAAACCAATGCCAGAAACCTTTTGTTCCTTATATGGTTCAGGATTCTCTCTTCAGATAATCTTTTTTCCAATTTGTTATTGCCTATTTGAAAAGGTTGAGTTGCTTACTGGATGACCCTCTACCAGCCTGCCGTGTCTACAATACTGGAGTCCTTTGACTACCCAGGCATTGTCAATGTCTGAACATGTACATATTTGTTAATTTAAGTGAATTCTATAGGATTCTCTACATCTCTAGTTCCATTTTCAAATGTTTCTAGAAAGTTCATTGAGGCCCATCATTCCTAGAGCTGCATATCCCATCTTCTATTTTAAATATCCTACACTAAAGATGAATAAAGTGTTACCCAAACAAACCTAAAAGTCACAATGGAAGCAAACAGCTACCAGTAAGGCCAGATGAGAGAACTGAGAAACACAGCTGTTGTGTCTTCAAATGAGACACACACAGACACGATGGGAGCGTCACCCACATCTTTGCTGACCAGAGGGACCAGCTGTGAGCCATGGCACATCAATGACCTACTTTGCTGCTTTGGAGAAAAGCCAGTGGCATTATGGGAGGGACAAGACTCTTCTAGAATGTTCTTCCTTTCTGAGAGAGCTACATCTCTTTAGTAAGAAATGGAGCTGCCATTCTGTTACTGCAGAATATAGAGAATCATGAGATAAGATGAAGATGAAGGCCAGGGAGATGATGAACTAAAGGCTTAGTGAAATAGGAGGGGTAGAAGAAGACATGTACTGACACCATACGAGCAATATAGTTGTGCTGTAGCAGGTCCCTGAAATGGGGCTAATCCTATTGCCTTGGCAGGGAAACCTCTTTGGTGTTTTAGTTCCTCAGCGTTGGCTTCCACTTGACCCGTGGCACTAATTACTTTGGCCTTGCCCAGCAGGAAGCAGCAGCTCATCCACTTTGTCCTCTATGTGCTATGTCCATGAGGCCAGCGACCTTTCTTCTTAGCTAACAAAAGCCCTGACCCATGGCTTAACTTGCCTCCCTGTCCATAGGATTGAGACATGTTTACTGATGCTTAGTTTCTTCTTGGCTGCAAAATCAGAAAACAAGGTGAGGACCCTATGTAGAAGTAGAGATGCTCCATGAGGGAAATGGAAGAGTTAGAAGAAGACAGGAAGACAGACAGGCTGTTCCAACCTCTCCTATCGGATGGAGACCATCGAATCTGCTCAAACCGGTGGCAATGCATTTTCTACTGTGGCAGACTAGACTTTCCAAAAATTGCTGCCACTGTTTCCTCCACACGTCAAACTCTTCTGTGATGAGTCCTTGACATTCTATTCATTAAGAAGTGGGGTCAGTGCTCTCCCTCTTGAATCCAGAGCTCCCCTTGAGTGATGACCATGATAGACTGGATGAGGACACTGTGTGGCTTCCAAGGTGAGATCATAAACCATGATGTGGCTTCTGCCTGGTCCTTTGAGAAGCTTGCTGTTGGAAGCTAGTTATGGAAATGCCAACACCAGCCCAATCACAGGGACTGCCAGGAGGGGCCACATGGAAGCGCTCTACCTGATGGCCAAAACGAAGTTCCAAAGGACAGCAGGCATCACTATCCAACACGTGATGGGCAGCCCACACGTCCTAGTGTCTGTCCTTCAGTTCCTCTCACCAGATGCCCAGACTTCACAGTACAAGATCTTTATCCTCACTCAATTTATTTTCAGAGCTAAAACCAATCACCACATACTGGGTAGCTGTGAATGGTGTTGTCTATTACATCTGGAGGACAGATGTTCAGGATCAGGGTGACAGCAGGAAGAGGCTCCCTCAGGGAGCTATGAGGGAGAAATTTCTCTTGTCCTCTTCCTTGCTCACGGCAGTGGCTCTCCATCTTTGGCTAGCAGGCACATCCCTCCAATCTCTGTGGTCATGTGGCCTCTTTTTATGTGTTTGCATCTTCTCCTCACCAGGACACCATCATCCTGGATGAAGGTTAACCAGACCAAACTCATGCTAACTTGACTACATCTGCCAAGACTGTTTCCAAAGAAGGTCTTCTTCACAGGCTCCAAGGGTCAGGACTTCAGTGTGTCCTCTATGGGGGATACAATTCAACCCCTAACTCATTTTTACCTGTCTGTATTCCTGACACACAGGGGAGATAATAAAATAATTGCTGGTTTGGGGCAACTTGTTACATAGCTGGTCCTTGGATACTGACTAACCTTCTATAGCTCATCTCATTCTCCCACTATCTAGTTCTACAGAAATCATTTCTCACCCACTTCTGCCTACATCTTCCTTCTGGGTCTTGAAGTAGCCTAAGGAACTTCTGAAAACTCTCCTGATGCCCAGAGCCAGGCCCAAACCCTGCTGGGGCTCTCAGTTCAGCCAATTTATTCATTGTATCCCCAGAGTAATTTTCCCTTGAGAACTTTCTGTAAACAAAAAGCCTCAACTTTCCAAGCCCAAAGGAATGACTGATTTCCTGGGTTAAAAAAAAGGACGTGGTATGAGTGTCAGTGGGGAATAAAAAACATTTAAAAAGAAAATGATAGCTTTTCACTGAAATCTGCATATTTCTTTGGCCTTTTTTTATAGCCATAGAATGGACCCTTTGTAATTTCTTACATGGCTATTTCTCGTAGGAGAAATGGAATCTGAATGTGACTCAAAAAAGGATTGGGGGGAAAAAGTGTAAGTGCAGGCTTCAGAAAACATGTAAGGCTTTAATTCTATTTTTGTCACACAAAGGAAACACATAGCTTGAATACTTCATAGGGTTGACAAACACACAATGGGTTTCCCCTCTGAAGTTTTAAAAAACTGGAGGAGATTAATTACAAAATCATGCCAGTTCATTTTCTGTAAAGCAGACAGTGGGTACATATGACTGTTCACTGAAAAAGTCCCCACCTGTGACCTTCTGAGCAAGGATCCTGGTTTCAAAGATGAGGGTTGGAATTGGCAAACTCATCTGCTGCAATCCACTTAGCCTTTCAAGCACTTTGCAGAAGAGTTTCCTCCATAACGAAGACCGCTGGCACATGCAGTTTTCTTGCGGATGACATGTAATACTTAGGAAACCATCATCGAGGACAAGTGGTTTCCATCAGGCACAGCCCCCCCCAGCACAAACCACTCAGATGCAGAATATTATGATGCACAGCCCAGATTCCTCAGTGGGTTCTGCTGCAGAGGGATGGGTGGTTTTGTGAGGCCAGCCTGGCCCAGCATCAGGCTGCAGAGTGCGTGAGAAAGACGAGCCCAGGCACCAGTCTGATCCCACCCGTCACAGGAGCTCTTCCAGGACTGCTCTACATGTTGCTGGCCCTGGTGCTCTGTCTTTCCCTCTGAGCTTCCTGGTACTGCAGTTTCTCTGGCTACCCATGCTAGCCTTCACTACTTTACATTCAGGCCCTCCACTCTTCTGATTTCAGTGATAATCCATAGTTTCATTACATCCAAGTTTCCTGGTCCTAGGAGCACACACAATTCTAAGGACAAACAGCCTTCGGTTCCTTAGGACACTGGGTAGCTGACAAGGGGCTAATGAGCAAGTGAAAAGGAGAAGACTGAGTTCTGAGACAAGCCCATCCCTCATGGGCCAAAGGACAAAACTCCAGTGATAGATGATGCTGGCTGCCTGCTAGGCAACAGATTCCCAGGAGATCATCAGGCATTGAGCCTCTTTGCTATTGAAACCCTGAAAGTTTAAGCAACGGTACCAGGAGTCTCTAAAGGCTGAGCACAGCCCTGTGCCCCTGGCTTGCTCACAAATATCTACTCAGCTCCCTGGTTCAGGGCCCTAAGGGACAAACTCAGTACCCTTGTGGATTTTCCTTCCAGTCCAGCATTCAACACCCTGACAAGAGCAGGGAGCAAAACGGTTAGAGCCTAAGTGGAATACATACAGGTAGAGCAGCCTTCCCTTTTGTTTGGAAACAGTGAAAAATGACAACACACACAGCAGGTGGCCACACTCTAGCCCCCTGCCCCAGAAACACAGAGCCATAAATCACCCGCCTCACTAAAGTCCCAACTCAAGAGGATGGTGTAAATTCAGGTTCACATTTATAGAGAATCAAATTATTGCTTTATTCCCAGGGAGATGAATGCAAGTGACAGACTTTTTGGAGTTGTAAAAATAGATGGATGCTTCCTATAAAATAACTCACAGACGCCTCTGATAATTTACAATAGATCTGGCAGGCCAGGAGCAGTCAAGTAAAATTCCAAACGGAATAACCACACACAATTTTCCAGTGGTAGAATAAATGGTTTGGCTATTATGATAATACATTTCAGCACAGCGAATATATCTCCCCTAATAGAAATACATTAGACAGCATTTATAAAAATATCAACATCGCAGTTCTGTTTCTTGAACTATAACTTAGACATAAATATAACACAATTTATGGATGAGGAAATTCAATTTCATGCTGTTTCAAACACATTTTTGTTTATTACATAACTACAGTTCTCTGTATAGGAGATAGTGTATTCCATGAAATATATGTATGGACACGTTATCCATCTGTGTTTCTATATAAGGATTATGAACAGCCCAGCCTATTCATTACAAATAGGATTATTTTATGGGGTGTATTTGTGTACAAGCAGTATTGTGAGTACCTATTGTGGGACCAAATCGCTGTGCACCTGAGTGTTGTCATAGTTACCCAGATGGCATATGGATGAGGGGCTCTGGATGACTAAATGTCTCAAGCAGTAGAAGGAAAATCTCCTAAGAATGGTAAAAACAGACAGATATGGCTTGAGTCGTGGCTGTTCTGTTTATTAGCTGTCAAAGCTTGGACAAATTACTTGATTCCCATCATTCACAGTGCTATCATCTGTAAAATGGGACCAATATGGACTGACCCACAGGCGTCTC
This sequence comes from Ctenomys sociabilis, assembly GCA_004027165.1. Classification (NCBI taxonomy): domain Eukaryota; kingdom Metazoa; phylum Chordata; class Mammalia; order Rodentia; family Ctenomyidae; genus Ctenomys; species Ctenomys sociabilis. The sequence continues at coordinate 42,522 of PVKA01002592.1, forward strand.
ATGGGCACCGAGTAACAATCCCATGTGTGGAAAATGCCTCGCACTGTATCTGGGACAACATCAGTGCCATTTAGCAGTTACAAAAATTTTCTGTGGTGCTGGGGATCAAACCCAGGGGCTCTTTAACACTGAGCTACTTCCCCACATCTTTCAACATCTTTCATTTTAAGACAGGGCCTTGCTTTGTTGCCCAAGTAGCACTTGGACTTGCCATCCTTCTGACTCAGCCCCCAGCATTCAGAGATTAGAGGTGTGCACCTGTGCACTCAGCTAAGGGCATTTCGTTCTCCTCCTTCTCCTCCTCCTCCTCTCCCTCCTTTTCCTCCTCCTCCTCACTCTTCCTCCCCCTTCTCCTCTTCCTTTTCCTCCTCCTCTTCCCCCTCCTCTTCCTTCTCCTTTTCCTCATCTTCCTCCTCCTTCTCTTCCTCTTCCTCCTCCTCTTCCTTCTCCTCCTCCTCCTTCTCCTTTTCCTCCTCTTCCTCCTCCCCCCCCTTTCCCCCTCTCCCCCTTCCCCTACTCCTCCCATTCCTTTCACCTCCTCTTTCTTTGGTAATGCTGTGGATCAAAACATTTCCAGGCTTTCATATATTAATTGACTAATTAATTAATTAATTGGTACACATCTCCATACACAGCTCACACTCATAGTGAGTCTCCTGTTTAGGATTCTCCAGCGTGGGAGTTACAGGCATGACCCCCCCTCCCCGTCTTGGTGGCCAGCATGGCGGAGCTGGGACCCTGGTCTTGCCATCTATCTCCCCAGCCCTGTATATTTTATTTAGAAACAGGATCTCAGCACATTCCCCAGGGGAGACTTGAACTTGTGCTTCTCTTGCCACAGCTGCCCTGTGTGCTACCTCCGTGGCGAGTACTGCATTTCAAAAAAAGTTTTTATTAGTACAAGTTTGTGCTGCAGAATAATTCCATTTTTCATGGAAGTTTAGACACATGCATAACACATCTTAATTCTTCCCCCTCCCCTTCTATCCCTCCTCTTGCCCTTCAACCCTTACTCCCCTTCCCATCTGCAAAAACTATTTCCATTTTTTCAACTCTGTCCTTTCAGATCCCTTTCCTTTCTCCATCCTCCTATTTGTCCATATCTTGTTCTCCTTATTTGAGAAAGATCCCCCTACTTCCTATTATCTACAAACAATGGAGTAGGACCCTGCAATGAAAAAGGATACATTTGGTATACTTCAGCAAATTGACACATTTCAAGATCATACTGTTTAATGAAATAAATTAGACATGAAGTTTAAATACAGCACGGATTCCTTTATATGAGAAACTCAAATTATAAATAAGAGCAAAACAACAATGGTGCTACTTCTAGGTGCTTCTTGGCCCATCACATTTAAGCACAATGACTGTTGGTGGAAGTAATCCTCAGACATAGCACCCGCTTGCTCACAGACCCACCAGGTGCCCAGCTGCAAGAGTGCTGCTCAGTGGGGTGAGCGCCTGTTGCTCTGGCTCTTTCCTGTTCCCACTGCAACCCTGTTCCATGCTGCCTCTACAACCTCAGGGGCCAATATCTCTGTTCTTCTACGCATTTTATTTTGAGTCTTCGCATCATCTTGGCAGCACCAGGATTTCATTTGGCCTTGGCCATTGCTGTGGTCTGGCTGTTTGAGGTCCCCAAAACTCATATTGAAACTTCATCCCGAAGGCCCCATATTCTTGCAGTATTTGGATATGTGGCATCCGGAAAGCACTCCGAATCAGAGAAGGTCATGGAAGTGGGGATCATGTGATGGCCTTCATGCCATGAGCAGAAGAAACGGGGCATGTGCTGCCCTTCAGACCCAAAGCTGTCACCCAACAAAAGGCTCTAACAGTATGTCTTCCTCTATTTCTTCTCATCCTTCTCTTTCTCCTCTTCTCTTTCACTTTCTTCTTCCTGTGGTACTAGGGACCCAAATATCCCCATACCTTTTTTTTTTTTTTTTTAATTTCAGGACAGGGTCTCACTAAGTTGCCCAGGTGGGATTTTCTTGCATCACAGCATACCAAGCAAATGCTGGAACCACATTCTTCTACTTCCTGGCCTCCAGCTCCACAAAAAAAAAAATAATCCCCTGTGCCAAACAAATGCCTATTCTTTGTAAATCACCCAGTGTGTGGTATCCAGCTGTAAATATCCAAAATGGACTAAGACAATAATCAGGAAGATTTTGGGAGAGGAGGATAGAAGTCGTTTTTTTTTTTTCTTATACCTGCCTAGAAATTCTTGCATTTTTTTTTTCAGTGTTTTGGCAACAGTAATAGTAGTAATAAGAAGAAGAACCATAGAGTTTCAGCTTTCAGATATACAAGCCCACCCACACTGAAACTTATCTCTCTTGCTCAGCTTTAGAATACAGTTTAGTCTAGTTTTGACAACTAGTATGAGTTGGGGGCTTGTTCCCACCAAAATTCATGTTGTATGGGGACAGATTTGCACACAAAGCAAAGCCACCTACGTGAAAGCCAAGGCCTGCAGCTGCCCTGGCAGCATGAATTGCTAGGTGCTGTGCGGCAGGAATTCAGAGACGGTGCCGTGTAGAGATCTGCCAAAAGCAGGCAGTGTTTGGTGCACCTTGGGATGACTATACAGCACAGACTGAGAAAAGTTAAAACTTAGGGCAAGAGGTTTAGCCAACTGACTGCAACCTCAGTGAAAGAGAAAAACTGAACTTGATTTTTCATTGGTGTATAACTCTACTATTCTACATTCAGAAAGGCTGGTATAGCTACACAGAGAAAGAATCACTTTAAATAACTGTAAAACAGAGTGTTGATTACCCATTCCTAGTGCACTATATTCAAGGAACAAAATGGAACACAGAGAAACATTAAAGTTCACTCAGTCAACTTGTTAGGTGGGATTTTAAACTCAAACTTACTACATCAGTAGGAGAAAGTGAATAAGAAATTAAGTCAATGTGAATGAAGACTTTCAAGGAAAGTAAATATCAAATCGAAGATTCATAATCCTGTAGTCACCAATTTGAACTGGAGCTATTAGTATGAAATGATTTGTATTCACTTCCGAAAATGGTAGTCTTGTTTCATTTATTGCAAAGCTTCAGATATAATGGATCAACAGCATCGAGAATGCAAGACTGTGGTCTCTAAATAGAAGGAATGAGGGCTCCTTAGAAAAATCGCCAATTTCAGGTCTGGGATGAGAAACTGATGAGTGGAAGATGGGAAATTTTGGTCGGAATTTCTGCAAAATGGCTGTGAAAGCCCTGTGCCATTATTTTATTTTGGATGGTAGGATTGTTAATGAATTATCTAGGTAAGATACAGGCACTGGGAATTTTTTCCCACTAGGTGGCTTGTCTACTCATTTTGTTTTTCTTTCATAATTTCACTTATATGTTAATGGTTTACAAGTAAATTTCCAACAAACTCCCAATGGCTGATTGAAGTGCAGTACACCACGTAATAGCCCACTATGCTATATTAATTAGTGGTTTATTGAATGATTAAGAAGAATAGATTTCACTCAGCATAAGTTGTGCCTTCTAAAGAGCACACGTGGCTATGCTAGTCACGGCACACTCAGAAGCTGTAGTTCAATAAAGTAGTGAGAAATAACAACAGAATTTGGACGCTAGAACTGGGTTCTCAGTGTCCTTACAGTTTAAGGTCAGTGAGATAAACACAATCCATTAAACCTTACAGTGCATGCGTGGTTTGGCTGCCTGGGGCTGCTCTGGAGCATTCTTTCTGGGATCCCAGTGTGACATGAGCCCCTGCCATTCAGTTACCAAGAGCACAGTTCTCTGGGTTGAAGTGGCGATGAGGCCTGCTGCACGGAGGCCTGGGGTCCCATGCACTCTGGGGCCCCTTGAGGTGTTACCTGCCCTGCACTTAAGTGACCTTGCAAGCTGGGTGTTAGGGTTGCCTTTTCATGCTGCAATGATTATGTTCTGAGTCGAAAGTATAAATTTTAATTAAGTCTCATTTTTCTTCCATTGCTAATTATTATGTGTGTACATTTCAGACAGGTATTTCTTTTTCTTTTACTTTTTCATGCTTTTTGAAATTTATGTATTTGGTACAGGGTCTCACTATGCAGCTCAGACTTGTAGTGATCCTTCTGTTTTCAGCCTACCCATTGCTGGGATTACAGGCATTTGCAGCCATGCCCGGACTTGGTCACCCCATCAATGTGATGGGGGTCAGGGGGCAGGGTGTAGCGCAGCATGCAGGACAGGGGATCAAAAACCCTGGTCCCTGCACTTGCCAAAGCAGTCATTTAGTCCACTGAGCTACCTTGCTGGCCCTCATACAGGTGTTTCCCTTCCTGAGGCATTCTTTTATGTTTTATTAGAGCCTTTGTGGATCATGGACCTTAATGTGAAAGGCAGAACCATAAAACTTCTTCTGGGAAGCAAAAAGAAAATGAATAGCCAAGCTACAAATTGGGTAAAATATACTAATAGTGTGTATGTTTGAAGAAGGAATTGTATCAAGAGGACACATAATGAACCCTTCAAATTAGCAACAGAATAAAGCAGCATAATGTTTAAAAATGGGCAGGAGAAGATACTTAAATTTTTACAAACACAAGGACAGGGCCTCAATATGATTAGTTTGGAAGGGGCGCAATATGATCAATGTGCAAAGGAAAACTACATTACAGTAGTACTTCAAACCTACTAATTTGTTGAAGTAAATTTTGACAGCACCAAATGCTACCGCAGTGGTGGAATACCTGGGATTCTCGTATGGTGCTTGTAGGAATGAGAAATGCTCACTACATAGACCTAGCTGACCACTGGTTAAAAAGTGAGACACATTTTCCATATGCTCCAGCGATTTAATTCCTAGGCATTTACCTAAGAGAAATCAAAACATATGACTAACAAACACTTCAGGTGAATGCTCATTACACTCCCAAATAGAAAACAACCCAGGTTTTCATCAGCGAGTGCCCCAGCCATCTTCCTCGTTGCTGGGACAAAATATTTGATACCTACAGCACAGAAGAGGAGGGCTTTGGTTCATGGTTCAGCCCACAGCCTGCCAGGATGGGATGGTATAAGCAGCTGTTTACATAAAGGCAGCCAGGATGCAGAGACCACAAGGTGGAGTCAAGAAGGGAGGTGTGTCCTTCCAATCATGATCTCAGTGACGTGCCGGACCCCCACAGTCCAACCACCTGGGGCATCAGGGAGACATCCAGATATAAACCATCACAGTAAGAAAATGAGCAAACCAATGCTTGTGCCTTGACACTATGGAATACTGACTTGTCAGCCATAACAACAAATGCATTGCTGGTACACACCATGATGACATAGAAGAATCTCGGAAATACTACTTTAGTTGAAAGAAGCCAGTTGTCAGGTGGTAAGTAAGGTATGATTCCATGAGGTGACATTCTGGCATAGACCTAAGTCAACTCTGTGAAAACTGTCAGAGAATGATTGACTGGGGTGGAAGGGTAAGGGCTTCAGAAAGAACTAACAGGAAAAGGCCAAAGGAGGGTATTTGCAGGCAAATTATATTCAATATCTTATTTTGGAAGGTGAAGGTGTATAGAATGGTGAAACTCTTCAGGTTGAAGACTGACACCTTGTACAATTTTATTGTGTTAAATTATGCCTTCATAAAAACACATGACTCTAATGGATTGAGACACATAAAATACATATTTGAAATTTTTTTGAGTTCATAATATTGCCAGAAGAAAGACTCTAACAACCCCATTGGTCATCTTTGGAGGTTGCTATGGCACCAATAATTTTTCTAAAAATGTTTAAAAGAAGACATGGAGCATTTATCCTGCTTTTTTGTTGTTGATTGAATTGTATTTCAGAGTATCCAAAGAGTTGAACAGGGAAAGTTCTTCTTAATAGAAGAATTATAGTTTATAAATGTAGAAGGGATGCACACTTTTAAGAAAATCATTTTGTAGACACCAATGAAATAATGGATGAAGGTGATGATCCCAGGTGTCTGCTAAAACCATTAATTAGGCAAAAGGTTGAGGGTGAGCTCTTTAAGGGGTCAGTCAAGCTGACAATGTCTGCACTTAGTGTTGACTCTTAACATCACTGAGGGGAAGACAAGTAGACATTTTGTTATCTCCTGATGTGATTGGAGCTTTACAGCATTACACACCCATGTGTTAATTTTGCCAGGAAGGAGGGAGGAAAAGAAGAAGGAATGACAAGAAGGAGGAGGAGGAGGAAGAGGACAAAGAGGGGGAGGAGGAGAGAAGAAGGAGGAAGAGGAGAAGAAGAAGAAGGAGAAGGAGGAAGAGGAGGAGGAAAATAAGAGGAGGAGGAAGGGGAAGAGGAAGAAGAAGAAGAGGAAGAAGAAGAAGAAGCAGAAGAAGAAGAAGAGATGGAGGGCCTAATGGTCTTCTAGATCAAAAATCTAATTGCAATGTAGAGAAAATGGAGGCTAGAGGAACAATTTAGAGACCTCAAGAAGAATCAGTCTGCTAAATTCAGATGGTGAAAATATCATAGGACAAACGGCTTGGTTTCTTCAACAGAAAAATGACATGAAAATAATTAAGATAAATGGAAATGTGTTAAAATATTTAGGAGACATGTGAAACACATGTAGTACTGGGGTGAGCTTTTCTTTTCAGTTCTTAATTGGACAAACCAACTGTGAAAACTTATGTTTTTTTGAGAAAATATGACAGGATTTTGAGAGAATGTGAATTGGATGTAAATCTTGCTATGTGTAATGTTATGTTAAGCCTATGCTTAAAAAAATGTCTTCATATGTCAGTATGTACTCTGAAGTATTTATGGGTGTAATGACATGATGTCTGGAGATTTGCTTTAAAAAAATCCAAAAGGCAGTTACTAAAAAAAAAAAATCAAAGCAAAAAGCAAAAATGTTGATCCTTGCTGCACTTGAATGATTAGTACATTTAGATTCATTATACTGTTCTATTTTAGTGTTTGCGTCAAATTCTACATAACACAATCTTGAATCGAAGTAAAAGAAATTACCATAAAACGTAATGCCTACATTCTTCATTTCTTAATTTGCTCAGAGGGAAAAAGACAGAAAGAAACAAAACAACCTAAATCCCTCCATTCATTCACTCAGGGGATATTTCCCAGCCTGTTCCCAAATACCTGACACTATGGAATTTTAACGCACAATGGGGAGGGAAGACATTCTACACTGCAGCTGTTGTCACATTTCGGTCTGTATTTCGGGAGGCCTCCTGAGGAAGGGATATTTGGGGTGTGTGTGAGTGTGTGTGTGTGTGTGTGTGTGTGAGATGCACACTCAAGCATGAATATGAATGGGTCTTCCATATGTGTTTTCAGCTCCCTACCTATATTCATCTGCTACTTGTGGTTAACACTGTGTCAATATTTTCTAATAAAGACAGCAAAATGGTGCTACTGTCTGATGCCAGACACTGCTTCAAATCACGTTCTCCTGCTCTTTCCATGTTCAGTCAACTGCTGCTCAGCACCGAGGCTGGGGATGTTCTGCCATAGTGAGAACTGAATGAAAAGCTGCCACTGCAGATTCATTT